>OMOT01034185.1:13208-24303 GCA_900312575.1 Acanthochaenus luetkenii
GTCAACCACTGAGTGAATATATCATAAATATACTATATGTGTGTGTGTATATACGTAGAGCATAAAACATGAAACATGGCAGAGGACAAAAAGACGAGGCTTTAGAGTATATGAACTACGTATCATGCACATTACACTACTTACTTTTTTTTTTGAGTGCTTATTATTATTGTTCTTATGTTGTCTGTATGCACCAACAACCACAGCAAATTCCTTGTACGTGAAAACTACTTGGCGAATAAAACATTTCTGATTTCTGATTTCTGATTCTGATTTCTGATAAGATACAAATCTTATTTTGAACATTTAGGCAAGAGCCAAAATGTTGGAAATGCCTAATTAAATGAGGGCTACAAGTTTAATGGTACAACATGTCTTCTCCCAAAGTGGGCAATTAGCGGTTCAGCGGGGGTAAAAATACAAGACATAGTACATGAAAAAACTGTGACAGGTCATTAAATGCTGCATTGAGCACTGAATACAGTTATCGGCATAGTAGCTGCATCAGCAGAGCTTCTGCAGAGTGTGTCTGATTGTCTACCTGCCTTATCTTTCCAGTTCTGCAGGGCAGTGCCGGCTGTGAGATTGAGAACCAGGGAGGTGTGGTGACTCTCAGACCGGTGCCAGGGTGTGTCTGCCTGGTCAACGACAGGGAGGTCACCGAGCCTTGCAGACTGGCTCAAGGTCTGTCCATGTCCTTAACAAATCACATCGTCTACATTCATACTGCAGCTGAGTGATCCAATTCAGATTTGTATTTTTTTATATCTTCCTTCACATGTGACACGGATCTGACATGTTCTAATCAGTGTGAACAGCAAAAAGATGCATGGAGTTGCATTTGTTACATTCTGATCTGGACCACATGGATATGCGGTACAAAATTGGATCCTGACCCATCTGACCTACATGCAACTTGTATTTGAACGCTCAAATCAGAATTTGAGAATGACTAAATCATTCACCTGAGACAACGAGACAAAACAATTGAAAGAAATCAAAATGGATGACTTCACTGGTATGTGGGGAGATGCCTCAATTCAGCCCAAACTCAAAGGCACATACCGTAAGCGAAATGTGTGTGAAAGAAGCGTAGGTACAAAAACGGATGTTATTGTTACTCTGCTCACACGTGCCTTTTCAACATTGCTGATGCTGTCAGTTTGTGTTGGACAAAGGTTACATCCTGTACAATCACATATGCACACACACTCATGGACACACAGGTACACAGATACAGATGCATTCCCAGCATAAACACACACATTTGCCCCTACCCCATTCACACACACACACACACACACAATCTGCACAGCTTGTGATGATGACTGTGTCTCTCTGTCTATCTCTAGGGACAGTGATCACCTTGGGAGGAGTGCACAAGTTCCGCTTCAACCACCCGGCGGAGGCAGCTGTCCTCAGGGAACGCAGACGGGTGGGTGCTGCTCAGCGGAAAATTTTAATATTGATGGTGGTGGTGGTAATGAGAATAATAATGATGTTGATGTCAAACAGATGATGTTGCTATGGGGGATATGATGTTGACGATAAATATGAAATTGGTTCAGAGTAGTTTCCTTCCTCTATTCTGAAAATAGCGGTGGTGGTAATGATAATGATTTGGTTGATGAGGAAGTTGTTATGATGATATGATGATGATAGTGGTGTGAAACATGTTGATACTTTCGGTAAATATAAAAATGGGGGAAATGTGGAAGTAATATTGGGTTGTGGTGATTATGTGCTTATGATGATATTGATATAAACATTTGTACACATTTACTTTAGTATCAATCCTTCTTTTTTTTCTACTGTCAGGCCAGTGAGGGTGGGCTGACCTGCAGCTACAGCGACCTTTGCCCCTTGACCTCTGACCCTAGGTACATACTGCCACTCAAAAGAACTCCAGAGAACACACAAAGCTTTTCAAGATAATGTGTATCATAGTGTGTATGTGTCTCTGTGTGTACATTAAAGGAATGCTTTACCCTAAATCAAACCAGGTATATTTAGGAAGGAACATGTTTATCACAGGCGTTTGGAGATTACACATTATCCATTTGGCTTTTTGTCGTTTCCCCTCGCAGCTTCTCAGTCTGTGTGTCTGATCCTGGATCTGTGCGTCTGTTTCCTAGTGTTGGAGGAGCGGAGCTCCAGGGGCATCCGGGCGCCAGTCTCTCCCCCAGTGAGGAGCCTCCTGCTAGGCAGCGTGTGGAGGAGCAGCAGCGCTACGTGGAGTGTTTGCGTCAGGAAATACAGACCGAACAGAGGCGGGCTGAGAGAGACCTGGAGAGGGAGCAGGCCCACCTCCGACAGCAGCACACCGAGAGTAAGTAGAATACTCTCCAACCTCACCGTAGAAATTACAAACGGGAGAAAAAAACTGTTACTATGTAGTGTTACTACGTAGGAACATTGTCGGCTAAACTGTTTATTGAAATGCGTATCATTGGTTATATCTGTGATGTGCTCATTCAAATACCACAATGACACCTCCCCACTCCCACACCCATTTCCTGCAACATCTGAAGTCCAAGCCAGGGTTCTATGTAGGGGGGCACCCTCGTTTAATAGCACAATGGATAGTTACATCAAATCTTGTGTATTGATGAATATTTTGTACTTGTAAAAGATGTCCCACCCACATATAACCCCCTTCTGTGAATCTTTGCCAACAGTCCAGCGGTGGATTTTGCAGGAGAAGCAGCATCTGGCGACCGTAGAGCAGAGAGGGACCCAAGAGTCTGGAGTTCAGACGGACCTCATCCTTGCCCCCCTCCTGGAGAGACTGACTAGTCGGGGATCCGAGGACCAGGAAGGTCAGACAGTGGAGCCTCTCTCGCGGGTGGCGAGAGCCAGGAAGAAGGCGGTGCAGGAGGAGTTACTGAAACATCACGCTCTGTGCCGTGCCGAGAGCCGCGTTCGTCGAAAAGGGCTGCACTACCAGCTGGAGAGGATCGCTCGCAAGCGTCATCTGTTGGAAGCTAAGAGGGAATTGCAGCGCCTGGAAAAGGCCCTACCTCCAGGGCTAGAGAGCCCGGAGTACCCTGAGCTGGGGTCCCCTTCACAGCCCAGAGGACGACCGTTTGTGTCACGTAGACACTCGTTCTCAGCAGATCTCCTGTCCCGGCTCTACCCGCAGCACACACCCGTCTTCAGGTTAGCACATGGAATCATGATACCCGGAGAGTGAATTGCATGCAGGTGGCAGGAAGCGAACTTCTTTGTCTGCCTACGACAGGTGCTAGCACAGTCCAGAATCAGCCACTTTGACTATTTTACTAGCCAACTAGATTTGTGGCTGGTAGAGTAGACAAACCAGCCACAAGCTAAATGTAGCATCATTTAGCCGGTGGCTGCTTGCACCCCTTTTAAACTCTCCTGTATGTTGAATATTTTGCTGAATTTAATTAGTCTTTGATCATTTACATACGTTTATTTTACTCCCCTCAACAGCCACTTCCTGAAGAGAAACGCATCCACAGAACTGACCGCGAATTCCTCAAGAACGTCTGAGTCCATCGGCTGCAGGAAGTGGGCGTCTGATGAGTGTCTTCCACGGGAAAGGACCAGGAGTTGTTCCAGCACCGTCTCCTTAGGACAAAGTCAGGGCTACAGAAGCAAAGTCGGCTCCTCTGAAAACCTCAAACAGACTGGCAAGGAGGAGCCCCAAACTCAGCCCTGTCGGGAACGGCCAGAAAAAAAACCTCTGCTCCCCAAACGAGGCCTGTCTTTTAAGAACAATCGGAACCCACCAGTTAGTGTGAAGTCGCCACATAGAACTGCTTTAGAGCCAATCGGCAATGAAGACGTAAAGGGACCCACGACAGACAAATCCAGTTCTCAGCATGTCCCATGTATTGATGTGAGGACCCAGTCCCGCGGAGGTGGAAAGGGACTGGAAACCATCAGGAAGGTTTTCTCTTGTTCCGTAGGGCCTGGGTTGAAGACGGCTCTGTCAAAAGTGTTCCGAAAACCACCATCGGGTGCAAATGGAGGAAGAGGCCCCAAAACTCTGGGGAGGATAGCAAGAAGATTTCACTGGAGACAAAGCAGAGACAGGAGCCTAAAAGACACCAAGATGAGCGCAAACAAATGCACCATTACGACAACTGTCTCGTGTGAGGAACTTGACCAAAGAACTCTCTTTGAGGATATTAGACAGAGGCAGTGGCATAGTGCAGAAGCTCTGATGGACAAGACCAGTAGATGGGTAGAGAGGCAGCACAGATTGGCCGGGTGGAAGGAAGATGATGGGCAGGAGGAGGGAGAGAGGGATGAAGGTTCCTCAGACTGTGACAGCCTTTTCTCCCTTGACTCCCTGTCCTCTGCCTACGCAGCAGCCCTAGCAGAGCAGCTGAGACACGAGGAGGCAGCTCAGAGTGAGGAAGAGAGCGAAGACAGCCAGATATCGAAAGACTCCTTGGCTGTGGCGAGCAGTGGGAAATACGCTACAGTAGAAAGACTGAGTCGGACAGTGGTACCCACATACTCACTGGTGACGGGCATCGGTTCTGTGTCAGAAAGGGACACCTGTCAGAAACCTCAGGAAATCCCAGCAGAGGCGTATTGGAACCAACATGGCTCCCCTAAAACGAGAGTGAGTGGGGTGCTGCCTTCCTATAACCCACCAGTAGCAGATTTCAGAGGCAGAGATGTACTCAAATGGAATGAGGAGTTTGGGAACACACAGGCCACTTCGACTAGCAGCCCACGCTCTCTCAGCAGCTGTAGTGTGAGGGAGCCAGAAAGCCTGCTGGCACTCACCGATGCTTGGTCGTCCGCTGACGCAGCAGACAGTCCCAGGATTCACAGGGATTCTCTACCTTTCCGAAGGAGACTGGTGTTCAGAGCTGTCGAGGGCAGCAGCAGTCCTAGCCCAATCAGCATGAACCTCTCAGACTGCCAGAGCAGATCTAGAAGCTACAGCTCAACATCCACCAGCACGGAAGGTGTAAATGTGACGGTGGAGGAACAGAGCCTCGAGGTGTCAGGGGGTACATCGGATACATTCTCCGGGATACTACCGGCACCAGAGAATGCCCTGCTGTTAGGGAGTCAGGAGCAGGCAGGGTGTTATGGAGAGCACTTTGGGGGGCCGTCGGAAGGTGAGGGGACGGCATTTATCGATGCTCCAAACTACAGCAGCAACAAGTGTCCAGCATCCTTGTCCCCTTCAGATGGAACTGCCTGTGTGTCACCCGTTGGGACTCACCACACCACACCAGCAACACAGGAGGATGTCACATTGAATCAGGTTTTTACAGATGGTATGACTATGTCCTCTGACACTGAAATGTGTACCTCAGGTTATCAATCGAAAGCCTGTTTATCAACAAATCCTAGCAACCACGGTGAAATATTGAGGCAGATGTCTGACACTAAAAGTGCCTTCAAGCCTTCAACTGAAGATGATGTACTAGATGGTGAAACAGAAGAGTTGAAGGATATACAGCCATGTGAGGTTGAGGATACCAAAGATGTGTCACGTAGAACTGACAAAACCTTACATGAGGTTGAAACCAAAGTCACTGAGCAGTACCTTGCACTAGAACAGGAACCTGTTAAATCTGCTTGTACAAATTCCAGGAAGAGGAACAAAGCCCCGCAGGATGCTTTCATGGGCAGCTTGAAAATTCCAAAGAGGAGCAATGGTGGAGAGTCGGTAACATTCTGCTCTACACCAATCATCAGCCAGGAAGTGATTTGGCCTGATGACAATAATAACACCAGTGACGTTAAAGGGAAACAGGCTGTCGTGGAAGTTGACTGTCCAAGATTTGATTGTACTTGCACTGATGGCGGCATCAAACAGATACAGTTTGAGGACTCTGAATGTGGTATTAAACATGGTTACATTTGTTCTCAGAATGGCACCTCTGTCGGAGAGAGGAAAGTAATTGAAAACAGAGATGTAACAAGAAAGGAAGTGGTTGTAGAAAAGCAAAGTGGAGAGTCCCACATTGATAACCAGAGGAGACGTCCGGAAAATAGAAAAGACATACGTCAGTGGGACGCGATCTGTAGCGCCATTGACCTGAGGATCTCAGAAGTGGCGAAAGAGCACATGAGATTGTCATTGATTGATGGAGATGGTATCTGTGAGAGTAGGAGTCAAAGCTTGAATGGCTTGTCATCAAACAGCCAAGAAAAGATCCCATCTACATGTCATTCTGGCCATAGCTTTGAATATAGAATGAAAGAATGGCAGCTGAGAGGTGAAAGGAGTGATCAGATGTTCAACATTCAAAAGATGGTGGACCAAAGTGAACACATGGTGTCAGATATGCCAATCGAAAAGAGCGCTGGCCATCAAAGCGAAACGCTTACATCTACTGAAATGACACACAGGGTCGACTGTGCTCCTGGCTTTTCTGAACGGAAGTCAAATAATCCAGTAAACGACCGTTCAGTTTCCCCAAGCTCCTCTGCTCAAATCCAAAAGATCCAATTACATCTGATACTGAACAGCCATGGAGAGTCCGAGTACCCTGACAGCCCCACTTCGCAACCTATTAGTTTGTACTCGGTAAATGATTGCGCTTCACCAAGAAAATGTATTGATTCTCAAGGAAACACTCCAGAGAAAGATGCCTCGTTTCTGGAAATTAGTGATATAGTTAAACAAAGAAAAACATGCCATCTTGCCCCTACCAGGCACGATGTTTGCTCTAAACAGTTGGACGACCAGACCTGCTTGGTTGCCCCTGCATTGAACCCTGATAGCCCACAGCTTCACCAAATCCTCCCTGACGCATCATCCTCCATAGGTGGCACACATGTGAAAACTGACCGTACTGTAAAGGATGCCAGTATGGAATCAACATGGAACTCGCCAAGGATGAGCAGACAACATGTCCAAGATGGTCTTCACATGTCTGTAGTCATGAAATCCTTCTCTGACCGAGGATTTCGTCAATTTACGCCAGACAAACATCACAGCAACCAAAATACCTCCATTGATGATTATGCCATGATAAAAGCATTTGCAGTTAGTCATGGGCATGACAGTAATGGTGAAACAGAGACCGGAACAGGAGGCATACATTGTATTACAGCACGGCATCAGTCTAGCCGTCCACCAACCCAATCGGATAACTTGTCTCCGACTTGTGTGGTCAATATGAATTATAACAACAAATGCCATGTTAAAAAATTGCCACATGTTCAGTGCGAGGTCAACAACTTTACCCAGAACACTACCAACGGTGGTCTTGTGGTCAAAATTAACGATGGGGCATTGATCCCCCAAACCCTGGCACAGGCTCCAGCGATCTTGGTGGAATCAAGAAATGAAACGAGTATTTCTGCCTCTCCTCTATGCAAAATACCGAAGGGAAACGGTAACACAGACATAAGTGGTTATGGGTATCCCATGTCCAAAGAGGCGGAGATAAACACATCTAGTGGTAAACAGAGTAATTCTGCTCTTAAGTCTAAAAAGGGGAAGTCTAAGAGGTTCAGAAGGTTCGTGGTCCAGGCTCATCTGACCACCTCTTCTGACTCCTTACTCAAGTCTTCATCAGATGAGGAAGACGACATAACCTGCAGGGTGCATCGCAGCGTGCCTTCATCAACACGGATAAATCCTGGAACTCAGAGTAATGGCAAACAAGAAGCCACACAGATTAGAAGTAACAACGCAGATATTTCCACATTGAGGTCAATGGGCAAATCTAAAATGGAGACTTGTTCTACTGGGACCCCAGGTAAAAATGACGGCCAGGTTGGAGTTAGTAGAGAGTGCAGCCAGACAGGACATCGTTTACCCCCTCAAGCCATGTCAAAAAAGGCAAATATAGACAAAAACATCCCCTATGCTAAAGAAAGTGAGCCACAACATACACTAAAGCCTCAAGACCCCCCTATGCATTTTGCCTCGAGTGACATTAACCCCTTTGTTCACCAGTGGCAAGATGATGAAGCAAATCAACAATGTTATAAGAACCCAGCATTTGGAAGTGCTGCTGACTTATCCTGCAAATCTCCACTTTTGAACTATGCTGAAAAGCATATGACAAGATGCTGTAGTGTTGACAATGGTTTGAATGGGCAGAACTCTCCCTTCAACTCCCATCTTAGCACTTACGCCAACGACAAGGGGCTCTCCAGTACTCTCAGCAGTATTGAGGATTATAATGAACAAGTGACCACAGCATCTCAACTTACACCATGTCAACAACTGTCCTTTGGTACGGACAATCACCTAGCCAGTCTGACTGTGAACGTCAATTCTTCATGTAATACTGTTCCGGGTGGTCTTGGTAACGGCTCTGGTCAGGTGGATGAGATCATGCTGGTTTACTCCTCTGAGCAGGAGTGTCAGACAAACAAAACTCTTGCCCAAAGGAGGACGACATGTGAACATGGCACTCAGACTGAGCGTGGCCTTCAGACAACTAGTGTTCTGAAGAGGATGGAGCGCCACAAAAGGAGCAACACCCATGTACCTGCAACACGGAAAACCACAGAGGTCATTAAAGAGTCTCCCACATGGGCCAGTTTAGAGAGCATGTCCGCTCACCTCTCCCAGCTGATTTACAGCACCTCAGACCTGCTGGGGGACGTCCAGGGAATGAGAACAGGTGAGGTCCTCGGATCCAGCCCGAGGAGAAATGTTAACATCTCAAACACCAATGTCTCCTATAGTTACTCTAAAGACTGGACCAAGAGAGACTGCGCAACCCAAACAGCGGTAGACATTGGTATTCAGACAGAGAGGCCTTCAACTCCAGTGGAGAAGGAAGTCGCTGTCCATCAAACGGCACCTATTAAAAGGTCCAAATCACATGAAGTCAATGTGATAGTCAAAGTGATTGGTTCTGAGGTTCTCAGGGTGACTCAAGAGGAGGATGTGCCCGGTATGGTCAAAACTACAGCTAACACGGGTGAAAAGATGCAGAGCATGCCCGACCTGAGATCTAACGCCTCTGCTGCAACAAAAATGTCTGGCGTGCAATCAGAGTATGCCCCTCACAAAACGCCCGCTGTGGAGATTGCGGTTGAATGTCAGAAACGTGTACGATCTGCTTGTTCTAGAACCTCCAAGCAAAGCGTGCCTGAGGCCCCCAAAAGCGGTGCGGTATCTGAAGTCACCCGCAGATCATCCAAAAACAGCCTCCAAGAAAGTCACACCCCCTCTACAAGAAATGACCCGTCTCCTTGTTCAAAGAAACTGGCTAGATATACAGACCGTGCGTCATCTCCCATTCTCACTGTGGGAGCAAGGACGAGTATGAAGCAGAGAGGAAAACAATCCACACTATGTCCTCAAAAACGTCAAGATGGAAATAAAACCCACATTTCACATGCTAAAGAATGCCTCACTATGCCCTCTCTTAGTCTCAGCAAAGAGTCAGCAATCACATCTGTTTCAGACAATGGTCAAATACCCAGACAGCATTGCGATGTTTCCACCAGTAAATCCGTTGAGTCCACATCACTTGAGAAGGTGAGTGAAATGAGTTGCTCAAGTCCTAAAGGATCTGATGAGTGCTCTACGAGCCTTAGTTCATCACTGGATAGATATACAGACATCGACAGGATACATGTCATTCATAAGGAAGAGCGTAACCCCTTACCCAATACCAAATGGCCGATGACCTCGCCACAAAGTTCTAGTAATGCCTTAACTATGCAGAACCACACCTCTCCCGTGTTCAGACGGGCTGACGTACACAAACGGCAGGCAAACGCTAGACATGGCGCTACCCTAAGTCACACAACACCACTGACGGAATACCAACCAAGACCAACAGTTGATTCTGCCTACAACCCCTCCCCTGTCAGCGACGGGACCGTCCTATTTCAAGAGGACGACGTGGTGTCATTGGCACCCAGTGAGTGCAACACAGACGTCCTCGTGAACATCAAACCCATCACCAGCGTGTCCGCGTGTCAAGACCACCAGAAGGTCCCAGAGGACCTGCCCATGCACAATAAGTTCACCAATTGGTCTGGCATCAGTTATCAACAATCGCAACAACGATCTAGTCTCCCCAGCAAGCCGGCCGCATATCGTACCAACGTCCGTGACGAGAGTAGAAACCGTGCTGAGCGGGATGAGATGGAGTGTTATGGTTCGAATGTGGAGTCCGTGGTGCAGAGGGAGAGGAAGGCGAGGGAGATCGAGAGGCTGCGACAGGAGAGGGAGCAGGTGATGGCTACGGTCAATCTCAACGCGAACCCTCCGATGCTGACTGTGGAGCTGACGGAGGCCAAGCTCCATTATGGCCTAGGAGAGACGGATGCTCTGTTAAAGATGCTCTCCTCGAGGTCCAGAGAGGAGGTGGAGCCACCGACCTCCGTTCCTACCAAACAGCAGCTGTACGACAGGTAAGGATGGAAATGGCCCCGATACCCCAAGGTTTCGATATGATTCAAATTGGCTAAAATGTTTGATAAAAATTACATGAAATCAAATTTGTAACAAAATATCTAGATATGTTTTCAGAATGTTTTTTCCCCAGACCTTTTTGTTAAAAGAAATAATGCATTATTGTGATGAAATTCTCATCTTTGGGCAAATGCTAATCCTGATATTATTATTAAAAGGAGCTAAATGTGTTGAAATCAACTATCTTTACCAAATCGGTATAAATGCGTTTTCTGTTTTGTGGTATCGTCTCCTTTCAGACACCGCAGGAGTATTGAGGGTTTGAGGCAGGAGAGGGAGGAGCGTCTCCAGACCTATCGGAGAGCTCGTAGTCTGAGTCCCAGTAAGTGTCCGCGCTCCCCTCCTCAGGAGGCCGTGTCCTCCTCCAGAGTCTCTGCCATGCTCAGTCGTAAGGAGTACCTGCAACAGCGCCGCCAAGAGGTGATAGACGGCACCAGGTAAGACACTGTACACACAAGGCCAAAGCACAATCTCCATATCAGGCTTCAATTTGATATATAAAAATGTTTTACAGTTTAATGTGGGGAAAATGGCCTCACAAAAGTATTTGCAGACAACCATCTTTGCGATTGCTCTTTTTCTTTTTTCTTTTTTTTCATTGCACTCACCAAATTCCAACGTGTGTATTGCGATACATAGAAATTACTAATAAAGTTCAACTTGACAACTATCTATCATTGTTGTATCAAGTCATATGCA
>OMOT01034191.1:11427-24015 GCA_900312575.1 Acanthochaenus luetkenii
ATGTAGACAAAGAAAGAGGTGAAGACCAAAAATAAGACAGATGAAAGAAACAGATTTCACTTGCATGGAATTGTGTATGTGTATGTGTGTGTGTGTGTGTGTGTGTGTGTGTGTGTGTGTGTGTGTGTGTGTGTGTGTGTGTGTGTGTGTGTGTGTGTGTGTGTGTTTCAGCAGACCTGCAGTGGACCACGGTAGGAGAGTGTCTGGAGTACTGGTCCATGTGCTCTCTGACCAAGTGTCTGAAGTTGATCAGGAGCTCGGTGGTCTCTGGCACCCCATGGTCCGGCCAGGCCGTGAAGTGGAAGTGGCGCACGGGCCGAGTCTCTGCTGTTTTCACCTGGAACATAAACATGCACACACCTCATGCCTATGACTGCATTTATTTAATACTTGTGACTGTGTGCAACAAAGGATGTTTTCTACAAGGCAACAGCTGTATTTTTACACACTCACACAAAAACAAGAGAGAGGAACGACCAATAACCATCCCATTAAATACAATTCTAAATCATGCTATACACATTAAAATCGTTCAAATCAACATTATGTCAGTGTTTATGTAAATCCGCACCATCAGAGTTAATTGAACAGTTTTGATCGTTTTTGACAACTGCACAAGAGCCAGATTTTGTGTTAGGGAACTCTGTCAGCTCAAAATAATTGTCACTGAAAAATCAACATGTGTACATGTCTTTTACGCTGATAACAGCCACGATTTGGTATCATGATTGCCCTTGCAGAAGAGCAGCATGAATTTCATGAACGTTCCAGACGAGATTTGAACCCAGGATGTTGCTGTTACAGGTAACATGAAATCCCATAATTTCACATGTGAAACACATGTTATCACATGGAATTCATGTGGTTCTCTAGAAGGGTGATTTTCAAGATCGGACTGAATCCACATTGTAGATACGTCATATTGTATCTTGCAACTTACATTTTTGATGTCAAAGTCCCTGATGGTCCAGTCTTCAAGTGCTATTTCAGAGGTGGTTGTCACGGTGATGTTGCCGAAGTGCTTGGTGTCAGAAGGCCAGTACTGCTCACATTTTACCTGGGAAGGGAAGACAAAGGATGTATGAGATAGAGAAGAGGAGAATCAATTGTGTGTGTGTGTGTGCGTGTGTGAACATGCATGTTGCCGCTAGGTGTGGTGATTGTGTTTGTGTTTGTACTTACTCGTCCCTGTTCATTGCAGCGGGTCAGCATGACCAGAGTCTGTACATTCTTCTCCCAGATCATCCTCCAGAACTCGTTGACCGTGCCGGGCAAAGGACCCTGGGCCGCAATGAACTCCTTCCAGGAGTTGTAACCCTGGCAAATAAAAACATCATCCCAACCCCAGAACATAAACATCCATTCTGCTCAGTTTTCTAGGTGATTCTCAGTGCACACATCAACATGGATGAAGATGGGATAGTTCAAATGCCGTGAGGTGACTACCGCTTTCAGCAACAACCTTAATAAGAGCTTGAAAAGAACGAGTCGTTATGCCGTGTTACGTAGCTGGTAAATGTGAAATTCCAATGGGATACTTAATGACACTAGAGGGTGAAGCAATGACTGAGGTAGAGAGCTGGTTCACAGAGCGTCAGTACGCACCGGGATGTAGTTAGCATTGATGTAGTCATCGAATGGACTCCCGTGGATAGAGAGTTTCACCCTAGAAGCCTCATCTAGGAGGTGAGAAAAGAGGGGAAATTAATTAAATGAATGCCTGATGGAGATAAAGAAATAAAAAAAGGTCATTTACACCGCTACAGTGTGTGTATACAGTGTTACGGCTGCAGCGATGCTCACTGTTGTACAAGCCGAGTGCAATGTTTGTAGAGAATGAAAACTCATGGAATTATTGTATTGCCCTACATGTAATTGCATTCAATCACGTTGTATTATGACTTTGATTTCATCTAAGCGCAAATGTGATTAGGTCGTAGATATGATAAGCGATGATATCCTGTTGGCAGCAGCAGAGGTGCAGAGATGGCTGTTGTTATAGAGACTCACAGGGAAGCACATTGTTGTAGCGGTTCTTGGGCTTGTTCTCCAAAGCCAGAGCGCTTGTCTTTGCCTGGGCTGTACCAGCAAGCTTCATGTCCTTTGAAAAAAACCAAAAGAATGATTGATGGTTGGGTGTCTTACATTGCGTCCAGCATCTGGCAATATGTGAAGTGCCAGAAAAGCAATTCATTATTAGGCCTATGCTTTACCTCAAACTCTTCGGCAAAGCCACAGTTGGAGTCTGCTTTCTGCTTCCTGTAGTAAGCCTCATAGTCCTCCACCGTCACAGCCAGGTTGCTACTCAAATGGACACCAGAAGTCAGACAGCTACAAATTATTTTCCCTTAGTAAACCACTACAGCTGCTACTTGCTGCAGTTTAATCTATTCCTTTTCTATGACTTCATAGATCTGATCATACTATTTGATGTAAGGGATTTATACTCACACTTTGGCTCTGAAAAAGATAGAGAAAACAGTGATGTGAACAGTGTTGACCAGCAGTTACAGAAATACTTGTCATTCGTATACTTAATATTTATATGGAAAATATTATAACCTTACCTCATGGAATGAATCTGGATGTCTGAAGATTCTTTTTTGGTGAACCTATATATATATAATAATATATATTTAAGAAAACACAATGAAGCCATTGCACTAATCATCTAGGAGGTTAGTCCCATACATGCTGTCACTCAATAGTTAATTTGAGGTGTTATATATGATGATGATGACAATACCTCTTCCAGTAGACGATGAAGCCGATGGTGATGATGAAGAGCACACAAAATATTCCCAATGTGGCTCCGACAGCGATGCCAATGACAACTTCAATGTTGCGACAGAATAAGACAGAGAGAAAAATAAAGGGGCAAAGAGCATTTCCTCACATTATGGGGACTCCAGGTTTTTAACATTTCCAAACAAAGTCACAAACTTTGGTTTTGAATGTGATACCTGGGTTCTGTGGGAGTTTTACAGCAGAATAGAAGACCGTTGTTGAGGCCAGTGACAATACATTATTCACAAGGCCACTTGGCTGCACATTCAGTTGTGTGAATAATACTATCGCATAGCTGCAATATCAAACAAAACAAAATCAGTTTAGTGATTTCAATTCCTGTGGTCCTAAATGTTGTATCTTCATCTGTTCTAACTTTAAAACAGTCTCTTTCACAAAACACTTTGAAGCAACTGATAATGTAATATCTGCCAGATGTAATAACTTGTCAAAGAGTATTAAAAATGTCTGTCTAAATGGGTCGAAAATGTAGTAAAACCTGTTAATGTGATCAAATACATCACATTATTGCATTATTACATTATTATTACTTCAAAAGGGGTGTAACATATTTTTAACTTGGTGTAATGATGGTATTGACTAATAATGTACCAACTCATTATTATTATTACATCATCAGTACAAAAACATCTATCACACCCTATATGAAATAATAAGAATATATAATAATGTAATGTTATTACATAATACAGCAATGTATTACATTAACAGAATATATTATATTTCCAACTATATACAGAGGGACATTTTATTTCATTTTGACAAGCAATTACATTATCCGGCCGTTATTACGTAACCAGTTGCCACACACCTATTTAGCCACAATATGTTTTCTGTTCTTACTGATACTGTTCATTGGCGTTCAGGACACCATTGATGTAGCCCTTCCATTCGGTTGCATCCCCTATGTTTACAGTCAGATGGTTCCCTCCACTGCGGGACTGGGTGGGGTTGTCTTTGACTGTTGCCAGGTATACTGAAGTAGCCTGTCTGCTCCACTCTTGATGAGTCTTCACTAAGTACTGCTTGAGATTAGAAGTATCTATAGCTGAGGGTGAGGAAATTACAGGAGCAGTGTCTTTGTTATATTGAAATAGTCAGTGGCTTTTGACAGCAACACTCTTAACAAGAGTGTAATAGTTAATGCTATGAGAAATGCACTAGGAATGACTAATGTAAATATCGTCCAAGCCATGCAACAAAGGCAGTCATGTCAGCACTAATGGATTGTGACAGGATTACGAGAGATATTTACTGACAGAATAAGAAAACACAAAGAAACCCCACCATCGATGTTGTTTGTCACCAGCACCCCAAAATGGGTGATTGGCCCGTTGGTGGCGCTCAGCAGGCTGGGGTCAATCTGAATGGAGAACATGTTGTGTTTTGTCTCAGTCACTCTCACCAGTGACTCATAGTTCTGTGGGATCAGTGGGTCTTCAGAAAAAGGAGGAAGAATAGATTCTTGTAAATACTTACACACATGTTGCACAACAAGCCACAAATTATTCAAATCAAGAGAAAACTAGCTTCCAGCTAGTTTCAAGCTCGCCACTAATATAAAATCTAAATCTAAAGTATCAAACCCAAATATAACACTCACAATTTCAGGGAGCTTAAAAACAATATCTATGTATTAAACAGTGACAAACACACACGTAATGAAATGTTTTTGATCATATTCATAGTATATACAATTACATTGTACTATTATCTATTCCGAATTATAATATTCACACAGAATGAAGTCCTACTTGTGATGCCGGTTATGCAGGTGAGGGATACAGGCATGCTGGGTTCTCCACAGCTCTGAGTCTCAATGGTCAGTTTGTACTCTGTACTGTACTTCACGTTGGAGACAGTGTGACTACAGTTAGGGTTACAGGTGTTATTCAAGTTGATAGTGCTGGTCTTGTTGTGGTTCGCTACAGTGACCCGGAAGCCAGAGTTCAAGCCTTTGGGTTTGGTCCAGGACAGGATGACCTTGGCCTCAGTTCTATTTGGACCATGACATTTAAAGTTAGTCACTGGGCTCGCATCTGCAGGGTTAAACAGAAATGAGTCTGTCACAGGACGAACTGAACATTGATGATAGACAGATGAAACAGTAAATTACATTAAAGGATATTATTTTTCAATATCCTTGGGTGATCTAAAACTTAGGGATATTGGCCAAACATAACTTAGCTGACAGTCTGTAGTGAATGACTTCCTTTACATCCTTTATAAATCAATTACAGGAAAGTGTGACCAAGTTTCATGAACCCAGGCCCGTCTAACTGTACAGGAGACTAATTTACATCAGAAAAAAAAGAAATTAATTGAATTAATAATTCTAACAAAATTATGTATTGACCTGTGTTATGTAATTTACCACTTTAAAGCTCTGAATGCAAATATTAACAATCTATTTAACACAAAAACGCTGCCTGTTTTTCACATTTTACCCATTACACACAATTGACAGACATAAATCATGCAAATAACTTTGATTGCATGAAATCTATATGAAATGAACGAAACTGCTATGAGCATACTTGTGCAATGGGAAATCGATACTGGGGCACCCTGTGTTCGGTCCGAGGTCTCTGCGGTCACACTGAAGTTATACGAGCTGCCAGGGACCAGCATGCTTATATTAAGCTCTTCTTTCTCAGTTGTTTCATTGCTGCTGATACGCCCATCTGAGCTGCCCCAGCTCAAATAGTAGCGATAGCTTTCTTTGTAGTCGTCAGGCTTGTCCCACTTCAGAGTGATGCTCTCCTCTTCTGTCTCTAGAGCTCCTAGAGACTTCACACTCTTTGGACCTGATTGATTAAATAGTGGAATAATAACTACAGTTAAGGTAAAAGTGGGAAATTGTGTGTGTGTGTGTGTTTATACTTGTACTTGAGTATCATTTGTGTACATCAATAAAACCCATACTTGTGGTGACCATGTGACTCTGGACCATCTCGCTCTTAAAGCCCATGGGCCCCACTGTTGCCACGGAGATGTTGTAGGAAGTCCCAGAATGCAGGAAGGAAAATGTATGGCTGGTGTTGGTGGTGTATTTATCTCCCTGGGATGGCGTGTTAGTCACTAGGTATTGGAATGACACATTGTTCATCAGAGGGGCTTCTTCCCACTTTATGTGAATGGCGCTGGTTGTCTTCATCAGGATCCCAATGGGCCCCGGTGGGTTAGGAACTGAGTGGGAGATTCCAATGATGTGGACTCAGTTGATTGCATGAAAGATACTCTAGTTTGCCAATAGGAACTTCAACAAGCAGAGTAACATCATTCTAACATCCTTCAATGGCTAACAGATATGTGCACGCAAACTGTGAGTTACTAAATAGAACACTATTGAAAGCCGCATGTTTATCGCACTTACAAGTTGCATTAGTAATGAATCCAGATAATGCAATGAAGGGTCCACTGCTTGTGGTCACCATGGCGCTATATTCCCTTCCTGCTAACAGGCCGTCGAACTGGAAGGACGTACTGGTAGAGTTCAGCTCCACTGAATGAAAAGCCTGGGTAGTGCTGTTTAGATAGACCACATACCGCTCCACATTCCAAAAGGGAGCTGGCCATGACACCAGGATTGAACTGTTAGAGCCATTGCTGGTGATCGTGGGTTGAACCAGCTCAGGTTCTGTTAAATAGGAAGAACACCAGGGGGGGAAAGGAGGACAAAAACACACAAATAGGGAGATCAGTGGAAGGTTGATAGGAGGAGGTGTGGTAGTAAATAGTGGTGGAGGGACGAATAGAACAAATAGAAATGAAAAATAGGGGTCTTACTGGTGTACTGAGAGGTGCAATAAGATTCCCCCTCGATGCCGTCCTCTGCCCTAACAAAAACACAGAACGTGCAGTTGGTTCCAGGAGTGAGCGCCGAGATCTCGGCTTCTTCTCCGGCCACGGTTTTGTTTTGGGAGGCGCAACCACTGGTCTCAACCCGATATTTGTAGCCATTTTTGTACTGCAGTGGCCTCGTCCAATTCAGACGTACAGCGGTTGTGTTCAAGGTGTTAGCGTCCAACACACCAACATTGTATGGCCCTACAAACAGAGGAGAGAAGGTTACTTTTGAAAACACCAATGGACAGATTAGACATAGAATAACATTTCATTTTCGGTCATTCTATCATGTAAGCGGCACATCACTCAGTACAAAGTTTAACAAGCTACCTAACATACATCATTAAAGAATATAAGTGAAATTAACATATCCTTACAAATTGGTATTATAATGTTTACATCTGAATTGTGCAAAGTATTTTTGATAGTATGGATACATACGTGTAAAATAGGACACAGTCACAGGGGTTGCCTGGGTGCCATCTGTTGTTTGTGTGGTGACAGTGAAGGTGTAGTTGCTCCCAGACAGAAGTCCAGTGATTGTGTGTGTGGTGTTGAAGACTACTACAGATGTAAAAAGGGAGCCGTCGGCTGAGTTGGTGGCCTGCACCAAGTACGAGTAGCCAGGTTTGCTCTCTGGCTGATCCCACAGCAAGGTCACTGCATTTGGGGAGATTCCTGCCTGCCTCAGCATGCTGACAGAGTGTGGTCCTGGGAAAAGGAGACAGACGAGATACAGCAGATATGCAGAACAGGTGTGCTTGCATGTTTGTGTGTCAGATCTGGGCAAAATAGTATAAATAGCGAGTGGGATTTGCCACACAGGACGGTGCAATGAGCACTAGAGAGTTCTGATGACCAGCAAAAGTATTTGGAATCTAGTCAATCTGGTATACTTTTCTATGTTCACTCTGTTACCTTTCTGAATGGCCCAGCAGTAAAACCCACCCACGTGGTTCATAAAGCAGATTGAAATATTCCTATCAGAATTTAGACTATTTGAATCAGGTCTTTTTTGTGTGTGTGTGTGTGTGTGTTATTAAGGATATTAACATAAACCAAAACTAAGACAAAACTAATTTAGTTATTAAAAAACAAACTGAAACTGAAAAAAACTGAAACTGAAATAAAAAAATAAATAGAAAGTCAAATGTTTTTAGCTTTTGTCTTTTTGTTTATGTACAGGGTATAAAAGAGAATGAATTTTGAGCAAACAATCTTTGGCTATTTTTACTGAACACTTGATTGAAAAATTCACGTAAGTAAAAAATAAAAATAATTAATGTTTGCACTTTGTTATTGTGTGTGTGTCAGTGCATGTTAATCACACTCACTGGTATAGTTTCGTGTCATCACCACTGTGCTCCGGTAGCCAAGCGCACCCACAGTAACAACAGCGATGTTATAGGCAGTTCCAGACTGGAGTTGCTCCTGCAGGATCCAGTTGTTTCTGATCTGAGACTCTTGGTTCAGACTGAACACTGTGAAGTTGTACTGATTCAGCTCCATGTCCTCTGGTAAGGCCCAGCTAACGTTGATGGCATCGGTGGTCTGGTACTCCACGATGATGGGGCCAGGAGGGTTGGGAACTGAGCAGGAGGAGGAAAAGTGTTTAATCGGTGCTCAATCCAAACATTTCTGCTAGTTCTGGTCAAAACACATGGTATGCACAGGTTTAAGCGTCACGATGTAACAATGATTAAATATTAGCCATGTGACTCACAAGTTGCATTCCAAGCAGTTGAACTGTCAGAGAAAGGCCCACTGTTGGTGACCACCTTGACGCTGTACAGCGTTCCTGGTTTCAGGCCCTGAAACAATACTGTTAAGGTGGTGTTGCTCAGGCCGGTGTGGTTTCCCTCCAACAGGCTGCCTCTGTACAGCAAGACAGAGTAAGAGCCCACCTGCCCGGCCGCAGCCGTCCAGCTGACTGACATGTTCGTTGTGGTTCCTGTGGCAGCTATGTCAGACACTGACCCGATTTCTGGAAAAGATATATTTCAACAAAATTCGAAGTATCAGTATGGGAAATAAATGTGAAAAGTCTTTAGCTTTAGCAATGGCTGAGGTAATGAATATAACTTATGTACAAAATGGATAGGGTTGCATAATAATGGAATACTAAATACAAAACAACTGTATTCTGTTTGGTTACGTAAAATAATAATGTATTCTGATTGTAGATACTTGTGAAAAAATTGAGGATTACTTCTGGGAGTTCAATTGAAATCAATTTAAAGAGTGACAGGTGTTCTATGTATTCATCAAATATGGCACAGATGGAAACTTGTGTTTGTATGCAAACCTGAAATAAATGTCCTCAACTTTGTAATTTTTCACTGTTTATCTGTACGGTAATTTCACACCTCAAATATGGCAACGTAGTCTGAAAGTAACTGAAAGTAATCAGAATACGTTGGTGTTACCGATGGAATACATCTTTAAAATAACCTAGCCAAATGTACATTATATGACTTGTGACATGTGACAATGTATTATATAAAAATCAAACTTTGGAGACGCACTTGTGCGGCTTGATGTGCTTTCCACGGTGGACATGACCCCTCCTACAACCGTAAACACACGGAAAGTGTACATTTCCCCAGGAGTCAGATCAATGAAGGTGTACGTCTCTGTCTGTGTTGAAACACTGTGGACCGCCTCTGAGCCCTTGAGCACAGTCACCATGTAGGAGTAGGAAGGCTTATAATCACTCTGCCTGGCCCACGTCAACCAGATGGCAGTGGTGTTCACATCCTGAACAGTTAGGTTGGTCACTGTTTTGGGCACTGCAGAGAATACAGCAGAAATTGGGAGTCCAAACATTCATAATTTGTACGTAGGACTTTAACATTTATTTTAAAGATTGTCCAGTAAACTGAACTAAACTAAACAAAGTATTTATTTTGTTGTCATGCCTACACATAGATTATTATTATGAGTTTTGATACTGCAGAACTCGGTTTGAGAGCCCTTGATGCTGAGGACTTACTTGTGTAACTGAATGCCTGCTGTGAAGTGGAGTCACTTCCCGGTGCTGCAACCGTAGTGACAGTGAAATTGTATCTAGTTCCTGGCTCCAAACCAGTTACAACAATGCTGTTAGTGCTGACTGTTGTCGTGTCCACTGGTGTCCCTGCAGGGTTGCTGGTTTGAATCCTGTACGTGTAATACGCCTGGGCTCCCGGCGGGTCTGACCATTTCACTCTTACTGAGATGGTGGACTCAGGGCTGACTATGACGTTCAACACAGGGTTGGGCTCTAAAAAATGTTTTTTTTTATGGGGAAATTATTATAATTTACTAAGAATTCATTTCTGTCTGTATACAGATACATGTGTACTATTTGCTACAGTACTGTATGTTTAGGCTGTGGCCACATGAAATATTTTCCAAAAGGAGTTATTTGGTCACTACTAAAATTACAAATTGAAATTCATGCATTCAAGGAATACAGGATAAATAAAATAAATATCCTTAAGTTTCACCATGTTTTACTCACTCGTGTAAGCAGAATTACGGATGACCATGCTCCTTAAATTCTGGGGTCCCAATGTTTCCACAGTTATATTGTAGGAAGTTCCAGAAGAGAGCGAGGATATTAGCGTGTTATTGACTGTGGAGTTTTGACTTTGTACTCCGCCCCCTTCACACTGGTAGGTTATATGGTAGCTGATGTCCGGGGCTCCCTCCATAAAGGCAGGAGTCCCCCACTTCAGATGGAGGGAGGTGGTCATCCTCTGACTTATGATAATGGAATCAGGAGGCGTGGGATCTGAGATGATGAATAATGGGTTAAATACTGACTGAGTTTCAGGTGCACACAGTGAGATTACATTTTGTATAATGTGTATGTCAGACAAAGAAACAAACAGACAGACACAGACACACACACACACACACACTACACAGTATATTGCTGCATACAACTCTGCAGTATACTCAAAAACCAGCAAACACCAGCATTAAATTATATTAAAGAATTAACATTTTCTTCAATTTATGTCCATATATGATCAAAAAAATAGATTTTGTGTGAGTGGTAACATTTAAAGTTATTACGGAAGCCCTGGAATGTAAGGTAAAAAAAAAAGAACAAAAGATGGAATGATGAATATATAAAAATTGCATATCTTTTGGACGAGATAAACCTAGAAAAAGTCCAACTTTTTATTGATATATTTTTTTACCTTACGTTCCAGGGCTTCCGTAAGTTATAGTATTTTCAAAAATCATTTTTTACAGGCAGTTTTGGACTAACTTCAGTCAATGCATCACAACTGGACACAGCTGCCCTCACTAAACAGGCAAGTTCGAAGCATTTAAACAGCAAATGTTTTGCCAACTTTCCGACTTCCTCATCAGATATTAAATGGCATTCATGTGAAATTTCACAGTAGGAAATTAGTTTTTCCGATATATCCCATAGCGTGTGCATGCAGGGTCAGTCTCGTTAGATATAGCACCTTTAACTTACCCGTGGCCAGTGAGGACGGGTCAGATGTGTTACTGAAGTGTCCAGCCACAGCAGTCACTGTGATAACATAGATTCTCCCAGGACTTAAAGCACTGAAGCTGACTGTGGTGACCTCTGCTGTATTGCTATACAGAAACACCAGTTCTTCGTTTGAGATGTTCACCACATAGTGATCAACCTTCCCGCTAGGCAAGGTCCAATTGATGTTCAGGTTATTAGTTCCTCTTGCTGTAACCTTAATGTTCCAAGGCTTCTCAGGCCCTATAAAACAGACAGGTGAAAGATATTTTGGTTCTCTTGTCATGGCATTGTGAAAAAAGATGATCCATTGACAATGTGTTACATTTAAAAATGGCACATATGAACACAAAGTGCAGACAAATGAGGACAATGCATATATTATTAACTATAAACATCAAATTGTAACTTAGTCAATACATGCTCGTAATCCATAGTCCTCCCAGTTTTAATCAATACCAATGCATTTAAACTGACACCAACATACATTTAGACATCCCCAATTGTTCACATTCAACTTTATTGCTTGAATGTTTGTATTCGTTTTTTTTACTGTTTTGTATTGCTTATTTTGATTCTATTCAGGTGTTTATATTCTATTTGCCCTTTTCTTTGCTGAATCCTATTATTTTTGCTCACACAACAACCTAATTTCCCCACATGGATCATTAAAGTTTCATCTTATCTTAATTGCCCAGACATATAAGAAAGTATGGACCTACTTGTAAAAGTGGTCACTAGGGTCCTTGCTCCTTCATTTGAGGCGTATCCAGTGACAGCAGCGACTGTGATGTTGTACTGGAATCCAGCGAGTAACTCAGTGATGGTAATGGAGGTTTCGTTTGAAGTGATGTTACTAACAGCATCTCCTCCTGCAGTCCACTGAACTGTGTACGAGGTGGCATTGCCCTCTGGTTCAGCCCAGTTCAGAGACACAGATGATGTTGTGATGTCGGTGACGGTGAGATTCCTGACTACTTCAGGTTCTGTGAGAGCAAGACAGGTACACGATGAGGGAAACAAAACAAAAGAACTGGCTGTAATCAGGTTGAATATATTGAGTGCTTCTCATCATAAAGGAGCAAAACTGTCCATCCAAAATGAGCATTAAATACAGAAACTGTGGTTCACTTGTGACTGCGCTGAAAATGCGAGGGCCTCCTTCCGTTTGGTTATCTTGGGCAATGGCAATGACTTGGAGTGTGTAGCTGCTGCCAGGGATCAGGTCGGGTAATAGAGCAGAGGTATCATATGTAGTCTTGGACATCACTGCTCCACCATTGTGCCACTCCACCCTGTACTTTAAGACCTTCCCAGCAGGTTTGGTCCAGTTCAGTGAGATGGAGGAGGTGGTCTGGGACACACTAGGTGCCCCAATCGTACCCGGTCCTGGAAGAGGAGAGGAGAGGAGAGAGGAGAGGAGAGGAGAGGAGAGG
>OMOT01034193.1:0-25209 GCA_900312575.1 Acanthochaenus luetkenii
CATTATCAGAATCAGAATCAGAAATGTTTTATTCGCCAAGTAGTTTTCACGTACAAGGAATTTGCTGTGGTTGTTGGTGCATACAGACAACATAAGAACAATATTAATAAGCACTCAAAAAAAGTAAGTAGTGTAACAAAAACAAGCAGCAATATGTGCAATGTGTGCAATATGTCAGAAAGGGCTGAACAGCTGTGCAAGAGTCCAAATTACAAAATAAATAGAAATAGAAGCATCTACAATACAGAATAATGGAACATGTGTGGGCTGTGCGTTAATGTAACGCATAGTGTCTACGGGGGCGTGATAGTGTCTGTGTCAGTCAATGGATGACCCGGGGGTTGTTGATAAGGCTGACTGCAGACGGGAAGAAACTGTTTTTGTGGCGAGAGGTTTTGGTCCTGATGGACCGCAGCCTCCTGCCAGAGGGAAGGGCTTCAAACAGGTTGTGTCCAGGATGAGAGGGGTCGGCTAGTAGTAGTAGTAGTAGTAGTAACCTGGGTTTCAACGGAGAGCTTTAGTGTCCCATGGTCTAAATGCTGTTACAGAGGCTTTTCCACCCTGACAATAATATATATATATACAGGGGAAACACTGAATGCTCGTGATCTTTTTGTTATGAAAATTGTCCGTTTGAAAGATATTGAATATCAGCACAAAATATAAGGTAGCTATCAGCTTTAATCCAAAAATATCTGTATTGGTATCGGCCCACAGAAAGTCAGTCGAACCCTATTCAGTACAATGTGACATGTATCTAGTGTAGAGAGTAGCTTCTATATATTTTAACCTTTATTAAACCAGGTAAAGTCTCATTGAGATTTAAATTCTCTTTTGCAAGAGACAGCAGCAATTAAACATACATCAAGTTACAGGTAATGCAACAAAGAATATACATCGTTTATAAATGGATTTGTATCATTGTCATATTACCTTTATTGTGCTATAATTAACTATTATAGAGCTGACAGCCCTACAGCAACAACACCTCAGGACTTAATAAGCCAGGAATTAATAAGCAATTAAGTCTACTTACAAAGTAAGCCACCCAAATGATCCAATTTCATTTAATTTCCTTTTTCTTAGTTCTTCGTCAGCCATTGCTATTGAAACAATCATCCCCAGATAGATTTTAGTGGTAGACTTCACTTTCCACACGAAAGGCAAAACCTTGGTGACCATGGACCATGATGATTAACACTGCAGCCAACAACTGGTCTTGCTCTTAGAGGGGCAGTGGTCCTCTGGGGAGGATACAGTAGACAGGGGGGAAACCCCCATATCTACAAGCATCAACAGATCAATGCTCCACAGTTAAACATGCCATCAATCACCCAGACACATGGGACCCAGGGCACAGTGCAGCCACCTACCCTGATCCATGATGATGAATAAACGATGACTCTTGGGATTTACCCATCCCAATCCCAAACTTGTTCTGCTTTTAATGGTGGCGCCCCTTACTGCTTCCTCTCTTGCTCATATGTATCTTACATATGTGCGTTGCAGTGTTACAGCGTTCAGAAAGGACTATGAGGAGAGTGCTCTCCATGTGGATTTAGTATGACTGGCAAGGACGTGGTGTCTCTTGTAGTGTTGGAGAGCAGCGCCATCTTGAGGTGGCTTCGGCACAGGCACAAGCAAGTGATGCAGACCTACCGGTACTTGCCTGTATTGTTTAATGGCTGTAGATTATTCACATATTTTTCACATGATTCACATGCAAATTTTACATCAAGCTAATTTGTTGACAGCGCAATACCTGGAAAGTCAGGCAACTTTTATATAAATTCAAACTAATTATTAATTAATTAATTAATTAATTAATATACTTTTTGTTTTACAATATGTTTGTTCCCTGACAGCCATTTCTATTGAAACAACCATCCTATGATTTATGTATTTGTTTGTTTGTTTCTTCTTCTTCTTCTTTCTTTTTTACATACATAACCATATACTTTTATTTATTTCATTTTTGTATTTTATTTTAACGAGGTCTGAGGACGTTATGTTACCACAGTAAATGAAAACATAATAATGGACATGGTTTCACTTGCTCCACTCTTATCTCCACAACTGTAGCATATGTAATTCTGTACCAAATCCCAAATGCAAAAACCTTCTCAGACTAAGGTCAAAAATGGGACAAAATCTTCTTGTTATCGAAATATGTGTGCAGTGCCGTGTGGAGATGTAGCTGGTAAAGCATTTCTCCCCAGACGAATGGAAATGAGTTGAGGAAGAAGACGGTTAAGGAGGGGGAATATTTCAGTGTTCACCCCTCCACACCTCATTTGATAGCATTTCAACCACTGCCATTCCTATTCAAAAATCACATGCAGGCAATCAGGACTGTTTCCATTTAAGAACAAGGTTCGTAGAGGGAAAAACTAAACCTTATATATGCTGTCACCCCTCAGGGAAGGCTGGGGGGGGGGGCGCCAGTCGTACGCCAGTCGTGCCCACAGGGATGAAGGGCTGCCAGGGAGCTGCATGTTTGTCTTGGCATCTCAGCATGGAGGGAATCAAGAATAAGGAACCGCCTGTGCTCCCAAACGAAGGGATCGAATATCAGTGTATGTCCAACAGCATCTCACTTCTTCCTCTCCCGGCCCGAGAGGCTACTATCCAGGGACCAGACGTGGGGTCAAGTAGTATGGGAAGATCATTGTAATGTTCGTTTTAAGCTACTCGGAGCCCTGGCTTGGTGGGGTTTACCACATTAGGCCGTTTCAGATGGCGCCAGATCAGTCGTCAGTCAGAAAAGCATCCTAAATGGATTTTTAAATAGTCTGAATTTGCTGCCACTACTGTATTTTTCCATGCGGCAAACCCTCCACATCTGGTAGATCTAGCAAATTAAAGCAATAATAATATTTTTGAAATCAATTTCCGCCCGATGCATGCTTGGATAGGCTCCAGCCCCCCGTGACCCTAAATAGGAATATGCGGGTATAGACAATGGATAGATGGATGGATGGATGGATGGAATTTCCAAGGAGGTAAATTTTTTGCTACTTTCCATCGCCTATCAATATAGCACAATAGTGACTCAACATATACCCAGTTCATGAAATGTGTTGTTCTAAACACTCTGAACATCCTACTAAAGCTGGGGATCCCAAACATTTCAATGTAGATGCACATTAGACCCCTGAAACCCCCATTCGATACGGTTTTGTCCAGAGAAACCCCATCTGAGGATATGTGTTGTTGTTAGATATGAAACTGTTCAGATCATAACTGGGGGAGATAACAATAGGGAGAGGGATCCCCTTGATCAAAATAGCCAATTTACACATTCAAGTCATTGCGTTAACGTCTAACTGAGTGAAAAGAGAATGAAACTGAACTATTCCTCATTTTGCTGGAGACTCCCTGGAGCCGTTTCACGGACCCCTGGAGGTCCTGGGACTACCCCACTATGGGAACCGCTGCACCACGTTATACAAACCATGTGTTGAGCTGATTTAGTGTCTTTCTAATGACATTTGCCCTCATGTAGCACTAGAGGGAGCCCAATGCCAGACCCTCAGACCAGACTGTTGACTGTACACACAACTGAAATCCCTGTAGCACTTCAGTGACATCTGTGTGCATCATTTTTCATTATCTTATTAACCATGAATATCATGTTTGGGAATAAGTCTGGTAACAGTTAAGTTGTTTGTACTTTAATTACCTTCTGGCGACAGAGTCGTATGTCTGTTTGTCTGGGAGTACGTGCGTCTGTCTGACTGTCCGTCCGTCCGTTAGCAGGATATCTCAAAAAGTTATGAACGGATTTGCACGAAACTTTGTAGAAAAGTAGGACATGGGCTAACTTAGAACGTAGAAAGAGCTGTTCACCTAAAATAATTGTATTAGTATGGCTTTCAATAGAGAGTGTGTTGTCCCATGATGGTCTAAAGGCTGTTTCAGAGGCTTTCCATTACATTACAGCATTTAGTAGACGCTTTTGTCCAAAGCGACTTACATACCATCATATATACTACATCATCATATACACACTACATCATCATATACATACTACATCATCATATACATACTATATCATACATAAATTGGACTGTGGGAGGAAACCGGAGCACCCAGAGTAAACCCACGCGAACAACATGCTCCACACAGAAAGGACAGGGGTGGGGATTTGAACCCACGACCTTCTTGCTGTGAGGCGACAGCCCTAACCACTGAGCCACTGTGCTTTTCCATCCTAACAAGAGTAAAACACTTCATACTTAACACCAAATTGTCAGACATAAAGATTTCGACTATTACAATGTTTCCAATACAAAAACACTGGCGTCGGTGTCAGCCTTCCAACAACCCATCTCGGCGGAACCCTAGTCTGTAATGTTTTCGCTGACACGGCTGATCTATGACCTGATACCGTTGCCCTAAAAGAAACACCATGCCCTTCATTATGCGCCCTGCAGGCTTGGACAAATAACGGTTCAATCTCCCATTCAGAGCCAGTGAAATACAAGCCGGCCTTTTCTCCAGACTCATTCTTCAGATTATCCCGGTGTCCACGGTTCGCACAGGCGTTCCTCTATTTCTACTGTAACCGAGCTAATAATGGTCATCGCAGCACAAGGTATGCATTATATTACCAGGCAAGGAACCAGCTTTGGGGTTTTTCAACAGTGCGGTGGATGGGATGATAAAATGCTCTCTGTACTGTATATGTTGCCCATAGAAGAACCCAACCCAGCGCAGATTTACGTGTTTCTATACATATTGACGTTTCGTTCAGTCATTCAACTTTATCCCGTCTGTAGTGTTGTACGTCCTTCGGTCTGTGATGCTGGAACCAAGGGGGATAAAGGCAAGCAGTTGGACAGGGTTGGGGCCAATTCACTTTCAGTTCAATCAATCAGATGATTTTCTTCAACACACATTGAAAATACGGGACTCTCTGTAGGCTCTGGCCTTTATTATGTGAATTGCGGTTTCATCCCCAGACAGGTAATCCAGAACTGGGGCAGACCAACACCATCTCATCGAATTTAGTGAAATGAGCACTAACTCTGAAAAAAGGGTGCAGATCTCATTACAACTTAGACCTAAAAACGTGGAATTTTTCTCTGCAGTATTACTGCAATAATATCCCCAACATCTATCAAATTATTATTTAAAGTCATCACTTTTAGGCCATCACTGTACCCATGTACCTATTTTAGAGCCACACATCCACAAATGCAGCACCACTCATTCTCTGAAAATAGGCACGGAGGTATAACGTGCCAATCGTCAATAACTGTGTGGCGCACAATGTAAAATCTGAATTTGATGTTTAACTGCCTGTGCACAATTGTTTTTTTGTGTTCTTGGTGTTTTATAATACTATTATTAGTATTAGTATGTGTATTCATGGTGTTTTATGGTCAATCAATGCATATGGGACTTGTGTTAGACCTTATATACTTTATAAACTATTTGTAATATTACTTCCTACTTACACAGCCTACAAAAAAATTGGGTAAACCATGACCAGGCAGACACACACACACACACACACACACACACACACACACACACACACACACACACACACACACACACACACACACACACACACACACACACACAGAGAATACAGGTTAATTAAGGGAGGAATCAATATATGTTAACTTAACTCTAACATAATATATTCTAATATATGCCGTAATGAGCAATGGGAGTTAATGTGGGCTACTGGAGGCTATAACGTTAGCATAAGTTCACAGTAGCTAGCTAATGTGAGACGGCACACATTTAAATAACGAAGTAAACGTTTATGTTAGCTAGACGATCGTTACCATGTAAGATGTAGCAGGACCCCTCTCACTCCCACCACAAATCCTTCCAGTTACTGACATCAGGTCGACGTTACAAAGTCCCACTGGCCCGGAAAATCATTTATAACAAATATTTTGTTCCTACTGCGGTCATCAGCCTGAACAAATTGAAATAGGCGCTATACTATGTAGGTTTTAAATCTGTGTGTGTGTGTGTTTTTAAATGTGCACTCTTGAGCCTTGTCAAAGGAACATTTCTGTTACTCAGACAATAAAGATGTCTTGAATCTTGACTCTCGAATCTTGAATCTTCTCCACATCCACTTTAAACACTCTCCGTCTGCATTTTGAAATTAATGTAACCACAATATAAACACCTGTCTCTAATAAATGGCCGGTGCGCTACGCTGTTCAAACAAATACACGCCCGGGCTATTATTGGACGTCTTACCGGTATTATCAATGTAACATTAGCTAGCAAGCTAGCTACCTCTAAATATGGATCTGGCTGGGGGTACGTTAATTCACTTGAGGCCGTAAACACAGTCTGGTTACATTTGTAAACCTTTTATTCTGTTGATGGGCACTTTAAATGACTTACAAGGCATATGTCACAGGAAAAGCCTTAGATGGTCCTAGCAGTCATCAGTCACTAGACTCACTCACTCAATGAAGAGGCAACTCACACGCTACAGAGATGCTACAGAGATGGAATCTGGGAAACGTAGTCCAATAGCAAGCAAACTGTTAACTTCATTTCCCAAATTCCCACTTTAGTTTAGTATATGCAACGGTTCAGACCACTGAGCCAGATATATAGGGGGGGACACAGAAAACCTTCAAAAAGTTGTTGTGTTTATGTGTTAATTATTTCAAAAGTGGAGTCGGCTTCTAATTAAATGTATATTTTCAATGACATAATTTTTTGGGAAATAATTCATATTGGGGGGACACAAATGTTTTTCAGAAGTTGGAGGGGACTCCGACCCTCCGACCCCCCCGGGTCTGAAACGCAGATCGTTGTGGACATGGATTATGTGGAGATTATGTTCATCCAGGTACTAGCCAGTACCAGGTACAACCCCCCTTTTTGCCCCCACAACAGCCTCAATTCTTCGAGGCTTCACGCATTCAACAAGGTGCTGGAAATGTTCCTCAGGGACCTCGGCCCATGGTGACTCGAGTTCACCGCTCAGTTCCTGATGATTTTTGGTGACACATTCATGCTGCGAACATCCTATTCCACTTCATCCCAAAGGTGCTCTATATGAATCAGTGGTTTTCACTCGCCATGACCCAAGAATCTGCAGGTTAAACCAAACACTACAGCAGTGGATTCCTCTGATAAGCTCCTCCTCCCTGGTTGAAGGTGTGCTAATCAGGGAAATCAGTGTTTGGTTGGAATGAAAGCCTGCAGTCTTGGGTCATGATGGCACATGATTGAAACCACCGCTCTATTGGGTTGAGATCTGGGGACTCTGCAGGCCACTGGAATAAACTACAGTCACTATCATGTGTGAACTCGTGGTTATGGGACGGTCTCTCTGACTAGGCCACCCTGTATATAGAGGAGGAACTTTAGAAAAACCGCGAGGCTGATCTGCCTCTTCAGTTGTCTGTGTGTGTGTGTGTGTGTGTGTGTGTGTATGGCGGTGTGTCTGTGTGTGAGCACTCACACACATGAAACAAACCCCCTCCAGGGATTCCTTCCTTAAATGTGCTATATAAACAGACAGTGCTGGAAAAATCCTCCCACTGAAATATAATTCTGACGTCAAATTTACGAGTGTTTTCATAGCAGCTCGTGATTCCTAGTTTATTTAATCAGAGCAAACACAAAGCCCCAAATCATCAGACATGTTACGAACAAACCACTTTCAAAAGCTTTGCCCAGACATGGCGTTCACATCACAGCGTGCCAATGGGCCTCGGGTTGGTTTTCATGAGCTTTGACTATATTCGTCTATATACTGTGACTTGCAGGGTAAACTGCGATAGTGAACAAACATTGTCACCATTTCAAAATATGACATCAATTCTTTGTGAAATAGTGTTTTTACCAAAATAATGCTAGAAACAAATGCATTTTGGGGTTAATTTTCTGTCATGGGTCTATAGTGCACGAAGAGTTTGGTTCCCAAATGTTACACGATGACTGTCTGCATGAAAATGAAATAAATTATGGTACACTAAGTCTTTGGTTGACAAATTAGCAACACGTTCACAGACTGGCTCCTAAATATAATAATGTATAATATATTATATTGAAATGTTGAACAATATTCTTCAGGTAATGATTTCCCCTTTCTTTCTTTTTGCCAAAATGGATATAAAACAACCATTTACGTCATTGTAGTTAAGTGACCATTTTCATTTCCTGTCACACACAGTAAACACCCCTTTACCCTACACTATGTTTATGGCTTATTTCAAGTCACTTTCGCCTCCTCGTCCCATCTGGATTTGAAGGATGGAGTTGGTTTGGCGTGAGGGGGAAAAAAAGTGTCACCTTACTTTCCAAACGTAATCTGACACAAATTACACATTACCTGTTTAAAAATTATAATCCGTAATGTAAACCCCTGGAAGAATCAAAATCAGTTTGATTACGTTCAGTTACTTTTGGATTTACTTTGCCTTGAAAATCTAAATGATGGGCCATTAAGCAAACATTTTTGACCAATTTACAGAACTATCATCTACAACCATTATGAATCATTTGCAAAATTATGTCAGCATCTATAATCTAACAACTGTCTAACTTCTTCCTTTCAAACATGCCTCTGAGTAATCCCCAAATCCCACTTTTTCAGATAGTTTTTACTGTGACAATAATGGATTACAGTTAACCTACCAGTTTTTGTAATCAGACTACTGTAATCCCATTGCACGTAATACAATACCTAAAAGTTGTGGGCACTGACACGTGGTTAGAGAAGTGAGTTGTTACCAGAGGGTTGCCGGTTCGAATCCTGGCTGGGAATATCTGGGTAAGTGAACGAGACAAATTCGCCCTTCTCACAATATCTATGAGGTGCCAGCAAGAGAAGACACTTCACCCACAACTGCTCCAATAACCTGCATTAGAAGACTGTAGTTACACTGGGCAGCTCCCAGGTATTCATGTCTATAATTGAATGAGTCTGAAGTTGGGTGTTGCTAAAAAGAGAACATGTGCAAACCTATCCATATAAATAAAGGTTGAAACACACAAAGCACACAGAGTATAACGTTTTCAAGATGCGCTGCATGGTGCATCTAGTTCATTCTTTTTAGAGTGACTCTTTGTGCACATAATTTTGGTGCAGTTTCAACCACTTGCTACCCATGGAAAGTCTACATCATGCGCATTCATGATTACAGCTCCTGAATCTGTGCATTAATTTGAAGATAACTTTATCATTTTCCAAAAGTAGCTGTGCCAGGAAAAGTAAATCTGTGCGCCAAGTTGAGGTGGAAAACCCCCATAAAGCTCTATATTGCATAAATATATCATGATAACATAATAAGTAGGCGGCCTCAGTTCAAAGCTGCCTCCTTGAGCGAGGTAGAACGTTGACTTGGAGACTAATCACTACTGTGCTGAGGTTGCTGCAGATGTGAAGATACTAAGGACATGATTTAACTGATATGGGAGAACCATATAAGTATGAGGGGAACTTCTTATTATCTATGAGTAACTGACCTTGAGACACTAATGCCTTGTAGATCTACTGTACATTTCACAGTGTGTAGAGAATTCAAGTAGAAAGCGTTTTTTTTATTTTGTCTCCATCTTTCTGCACTGCACTTCCCAGAGATCACTTGTCAGTCAAACAGCACGTCCAGTACTGTGACGTCCTGTTCCTTGGATTGTCTGTTGATGAAGTTTGAGTTTCTGTAGGTGGCGCTCTTTTCTTTGCCTGTCCAGCCATGCTGGTTATCATTGTTCATGTTCACCTACCAGACACCGGGTGTATAGAACAGCAAATGTAAAAGCTTTCATGAGCTGGATAGAGTTTGATTCACTATTGTGTTGTATCAATCAGATAGACAGTAGCAAAATTGACATTTATTTAAATATCGCAAATTATTACTGTAAGTTTGATGCAAGCCACCAACTAATAACCAGCGATTTAGTGGTACATAAAAAGGTGAGTAAACTATAAACTATAATCTCAAGTCAGTCACCACCAATATAAAAACCTTAAAAAGACCCCATCCTCATATAACTTGAATAATTTTGATACTCCTTACTATAGTGCACACTATAAATTTAGGTCATAAAGATTTATGTCAGGATAACAAAGACGAGGTCAACTCTATTCCACAATCAAATAGTGAGTAGACTGATGGCGGTGGGTTATAACTTTGCAAAGCTGCTTGTGGTTTCTCTATTGAAGAACAGTTTCTTAAATTCTATAAAATATAAAATAAATAATACAATTGTCGGCATTGGGAGGCATTATTGAGCAACAACTGATCTTTCTCATGATGTCATGATGGGTTTGGCTGACTCTGAGTCATGAAGCTTTCCTCGTGCATCAAGCTAATGCACTAAATGGCTGTCACAGCTTAGTTTGTCGTAAATGTGTCTTGTGTGTCATACAAACAACTCAGTTTACCCACATTTGTATTTACAGTCTTCCACCTTTGTAGGCTAACATAAATCTTTATTGCAACACAACACTGTAAGTAGTACCAAACCGATAAAAGTTATACAAGAATAGTCATTTAAGGAAAAGATAGCATAAATGAATGCTTTCGTGACGATATCATTGATTTGTTTCTATTGGTTGTTTGCCTTATGTGGTTTGTATGCCTCTGTAGGAGATTGAGTTTACCCACCTCTTTATTTACCACAACATTACAGCTTACCAACAATACTTGACATCCAAATCCAATGAGAAACATCTCCAATATAATTTCTCATTCATTTCAAAGGCTAGAATGTTTATAAAAAGTGTATAAAATAGTTAACTCTCATCAGGAATCATCCAATCATTGGATGTAATCATGCAAACAGATCTTATATCTGTGGTGGCACATTATCCCACAAGTAAAAAGTCAGACTTTTTTGGGGGTCAGGTCTCTAAAGGAAACTTACCTGGTCCCATGGCAGCAAAACTGCAAATTACCCTCTTTCTCACTGTGGTTATTTTTAACAAGTCTCCATGCTTTTTAATGACCAATCATAAATCCTCCTGTTTTCGCCAAATATTTGTACAATTTATGGCAGGTCACACTGGTGACTGATTTACAGAGAAGTGCTCCCAAAAACGGCATGGGCACGTTGACATTGGCATCACAAAACTTTACCCAGAGGCCCGTATTTGCTCATATCTTTGCCCGAGTTCACGGGCAAAGAGGATAAGACTCAGCGAGAGATTTTTTAAAGGAAGAGCTTTAGCTTCTTACATTCTGAATTCATCAAGAATTTCCCACTGCTAAGTGGAACTGTGATTTTTTTTTCTCTCCTGAAAGCTAATCCCTAACTTGTCAAAAGCCTCATTTAATCATCATCTTTAATTGATCTGACAGGAAACACACTCACCAAGCAATCTATGTTTACCGCAAATATTTCATCACCTGTAAATTATAAAGAAAAAGAAAAATCTTTCATTAGTGTGGGAGTAATTTCAGGGATCAGATCCAGGACTGGAAGAATATAGTTACTGGAACAGCAAACCTACAATGACATCATCCTCTTAAAACGAATGGTTATTATTGAAAAACATATGGCCGCCGGCCACATGTGCAGTCCATCCCCCAGCGCTCCCTTGTGGGCTTGTGCAAAAAGGAAAACAATTGTTTCTCTGTTTTATTCTCCTTTTAGTTTATCCCGTTTTCTCCCTGGATTTCAATGGCTGTTATAGTCATAATCTCACGCTGTGAGCGGCATTGAAAAACGAGTGAGAGGCAAAAAGCCTGAGGTTCTGGGCGGTTAACAGCCAGATGATTGATATGACTAATCTGCCAATTTGACTGTGATCCCAGAATTCCAGGGCAACCTGGCCTCGAACACAATGTGTCAACCCAACCCACCCCCTCTTCCTGAATCCCGCAGACAAGCCAGATATATTAATGGTTTGCTCTCTAACTCCATGTCAGCAAACCAGCCAAAAACACTTCTGTATTTGAATGACTTTGTAAATTTACACAGTCACACACTCAGGTGAAGCTGTCAGCCTGTAGTTATACCAATGTCAGGATATCAAACTCTTTTTAAAATAACGTAACAGAAAGTATTTAAGCTCTTGGAAATTAGATCCAATCCAAACTGTACTTAACAGGATGTGTTTCATATTTATATGTTATAACTACAGAGGAAATCGTTTTAATGATATATTCTAAATGTGATTTGTCTCTACTTTATGACTGCACATATTATGCATGGCTGGGATGCCTACAAAAAACCCTCCAAAATGACCCTTTTATGGCTACTGATGGTGCACCATAAAACAAAGAATACAGCTATACCATTAAATACAAAGGATGTTTTTTATAGCAGTTAGGGGAATGGCTGTGCCTTTGAAGGCACATACATGGATTAAGAACAGAGAAGTGCCTCACTTTTTAAAACCTCAAGGCTCAGCCGTGGTTCAAAGATCCATAAAAGAAAACATTTGGACCCGGTGAAAAAAAGAAGAAGAAAGTCTTATGTTACGACAGCCTATTTTCTGGGAGAAATTTGCACTATACGTCTTAATAACACTTTATTGTTTCCTGCTGTTAATGTGAGGACATGGAGTTGCATCTTAAACCAATAGACAGTGGTGTCAAAAGTGACCCAGATGCGTGTCTAGGGGAGAAAGGGGTAAGGAGAGCCACCCCTTGCATCTAGGTAGCCATGCACAAAATTAGTCACGCGATCATAGATGTAGGAAGAGAGTAATTCATTTCTCTGAATCTGTGGTGGGGGAGAGCATATGGAGAAAGACAGGTGATTCCATGGTAAAGATGTCATGATCAATGGCAGAAATAGGGAAAGATAGTAAAATGCAGGTAATAATAAGTACAGGTAATAGAAGGTAATATAAATGATACAACTATACGAAGACCAAAACTATAAAAAGATAGTAGTGGTGTTGAACATTAGTCCTGTGCAATAAATGGACTTTATTGAGATTGAGATACATTTGAAAGTAAATACATTTGAGGTTTATAGTACATTAATTGAGGGCTGTAGAAGATACATTATGAAATCATAAACTTTACATGGCTGATTAGCTGTGTGAAGCAGTTTGTTTTTCTTCAAAATGGTTGTGGTTGTGGGATAAAACGTGCCACTAGTCCTGAGGCAAGTTGAACCTTTTTTAATGGGCCATGCTTTTAAAACTGTATTAGCTACAGAAAATGTTATAATTCCCATGGATGCCCAACAACCATAAGTATACATAACAATTGTTGTTTAAAATAATTACACGTTTATTTTGCCACAAAATGTAACAAGCGCTCTATTTCCCCCCTATATACAATCTAGTGTAGCCAAGGTGATGTAACTCAGTTACAATTAAATAATGTTATTTCTTCAAGCAGAAGCACATTTACACAGGTTCTGGTGAACACATAACTGTCAAAAAACAAGAGCAATCCATCCCAGATTTTCCAGTTGTGAACTCAGCGGTATATTATCACATTCCTAAACAAAACGAGCGTGTGGTAGTAATATTGGATGGATAACAGAATACGTTCCTAGTCTCTGATGTGGAACAAATCAAAATAGCATTTAATCAGTTTTGTCAATTTGTGGTTTTCAGTGAAACGACGAATCCAACAGGATGTTTTTTTACAGATCATCTCTTAATAGGACAAAGCTGCATCCTGGCCCAGGCTTTCTGGGGCTCTTTTGAAGACAGCTGAAGTAATGATTAGAAAGCAACATCCACATCTGAGGTATATTTTCCAATACCAAAGCCATTACTGGAACCAGATGGGCAAGATGTTGGGTCTGTTTGATACTTCCTGGTTTTCAACAAGTCTTTTTATTGACAGAATCGGTTCAGTGTTTTATTGTGTTGTTGTTTATCCACGTTGTACTGACATGATCGATTTCAACAGCGAGAAATATTTGCGTTGAAACATTCAAAGTGCGCTACCCAAATTTATGTAAGTGTGGAATGTAAATACAAGCTGGCTAACAATGTGCTGCCCTTGTCAGTCTTGTTTTGATATCTCTATTGGATTCTGTGCACATTTGTATGTTATTGTTGACGTATCAAATGAAATGGCATGGGAAAATCATGCATGTTCAGCATGGAAACCATATCCATCAGCGAACAAATCTTTTAAATTTGACAGTTGATTAGACAGCGTTGCCCTTTGGTTAAGAAAGCATTAAACCTCATTATCACATGAGCTGTTAATGACGTATATCTCAGGATTATCATTTACACACAGCATACCGAGGTACCAACAGCCTGTGAAATCACAATGGACCTTTGTAAGATGTCAAGACAAGAATTTGGATTGTTTGAAGAGCGTGGTCAGAGAAGAGGGAATAAAAGCATGCATGCGAGAGAGAGAGATCTGTTCTTTCCAAAAGCCGTGAAAATGTTAGTTTGGCTCAACTGGAAAAATTGCAGTCTGTTTGACATGATTGTCAAAGCACACGCCGACTGTATTGGCAGCACATGCCGCGTTTTGTTTTTGCAGCACCAGACAATATGCACACATCACAAGCAGAGCATAAAATGATCGTTTATAGGGTGATAAGAGATCGCATGGTCTTTCCGAGGCAGGTTTGAGATGCCAAACATGTGGAGGCAACTAGAATGGTAGAATCAAGGCCTTACTTATGCAGGATTATGTACCCTAATACCACCTGTTTATAAAGCATATATGGGCCTTTTACACATGGTGTCAATTTAAAAGCATGGGTCTATAATCAGTCAATCATTACATCGCAGGTACTTTTTGAACCATGCTGTCAAAGATACGTTTTTGTTTTATACAGTGGCGTTTTTGCAGTATATTGCTATCTTCACTTTTCACAGTGGAGGATAAAATCCATTTAGACTACTGTTGGTATGAAAAGTATCAACGAGTTCTTTTTAATCCAAAATGCGTCACTCGTTGTTTCACGACGATGTGGGAAAACTCCCCAGTTCCCAGGTGTGTTGAACGCAGCCTTACAATCTCTAAGAAGTGAGAAATCAGTCATCAAGGGACTTTAGTTTAATGGACCTTACAGTTTACAATGTCCAGAGGTTTTACAAGACTGTTTTTCAACATGTTCCAACAAAACTAACGGATTTCTTGCAATCAAATGCAATTCAGAGCCTTTTTCCATTTCTGATTGTTGGTTTAATTTTACCTATTAATTAATAAATGGTTGTTTGTCTTCTTTCGGTCGTTCCTCTTCTGATACACTGTTTTTGTGTATATCGCACAGCCCTAGCTGCCGCTTATACTGGAGGCTGTGAAGGCAAATCAATGGAGCATCCATAATGTTCTTTTATGAAATGGGATGACCAAGAAAGAAAACATATATTGTTATAAATCCATAACCGAAAACTAAAATAACATTCCGCAGACCTTTTCTTTTTTCCATATTTATGTAACATTTATATGTACTGTACATGTAATGGCCAGCAATGCACTGCTGACATTCAAATCATGACACAAAATAGTGCTAAAATGGTCCAGCGACACTGAGCAAAACAATCCAAAACACAGATTTGGCATGTTTTGCCCGTTGACAATTTTTGCACTTTTAATAATGTGAGACTACAAGCCGGTTTTAAAAGACAGAAAGAACACCATTAATGATGGATAGTGATTACTGCATCTAGACTGTATTTAGAAAGACAAACAAATGTAAAAAATATTTGTGAAATGTCAATTGACAACATATATGACAAGAAATCAGACTATTCTGCACCAGAATCAGAATCATTGTTTTGTTCTGGACTGTAGTTGCTATATTATGAATACACATTATAACATTACATATTGTAAAAAGCGGGCCTACACAGCATGTCATTACTGACGTGTATAATAGAGTAGGTTCATGGACACCGATGAGGATGTGATTGGTAGTTATAATAGTCTAAAAAATAAAAGTATGCAAAAATAAACTCATCAAAATTTGCGGCAGTGCAGTCATTAATTTGACAAAACAATCAGGTATGTCAGCACTCTATCATACTATTGTCAATAAGTTATTCAACTACCCTATCTGAAACTACTCTCTACAGTGTGGCTTTTAACGCAAACAATACCAGCAATTGTCAATTCTGTAGTCTAATCACTGATTCTATGATCTATTATTGTATGATCAGAGCGAGAGAAGCGTTGGACGATTCAAGCCACTGACCTGTCTCGGATGTCTTTGCAGGACACTCTGGCAGTGTGTAACACAAGTATCTACATACATATAGCGGGAAATGATTTCAGTTGAGGAAGGGCTTTTACTACAATGTCCTTTTCTTCACACAAAAACAAAACCAAAAAAAGGCAACCCAACCCTACAAACTGCAGTGTCACCAATCATCAACTAGAAATGGACAACGGAGATTTCAAAGTATATCGGAAAGCATACAAAGATATATAGATATATAAACAGAACAATAGAAAGCAACGTTTTGGGTTTTTATGGTTGTGCAAGTTCATATGTAGGATGAGATGCAAACAAAGCAGGGGGAAGTCATATTATTTGAAGACATTCTCGAAGGCAGGACACTTGTGGGTCTTGAGTTTCTTCAAGGCCTTTTTGAACTCCTTGTTGGACTTGTCCCACTTGTGGATGCCTGTGAGGAGGTACTGCTTATCCACCTTCCTGCCCATGATTAGATACTGGTTTCCCAGGTTGTCCAGCTGCTGGCAGGGGCAGTCCGCACCGTTCTTCAAGTACACCACCAGCTTCTTCAAGTCCTTCTTCTTCAGGTTCCCCATTTTCAATACCTTCTTCCTCTTCTGCAGGATCACCTTGCGGTCCATGTTCTCTCGCTTGACCTCCTTGATCTTTGTCCTGAAAGCTGCAATCAGAGAAAAGGAAGAAGGTGTTTAAAAAACGTACACACGTTCCCGACATTACCTCGGTGCCTAACGGTGCATGGCTTCTTGTACAAAATGGTTGGTCTGATCTTTGTCATGCACTGTAATCCCTCTGTGTAGCATGCTAGCAAAATGACAGAAAAGGTCGGGTTGCTAAAGGGTATCAGTGGCAAATCAGCACCATCTCTTCAGGGAGGAAAACATGTGGTAATGTGTTCTGTAAGGGATCATGGGGGGGAGAGGGATCATAAAGAAAACTCTTATTGTCATGGGTATGATTAGTGAAAGTATACAGGTAAACAAGCCATGAATATTCTCATTTTACTGGAACGTGTTCTTTACTTTTGTTCATTCTGAGCTTGCATGCTCCTTTTCAGCACTGTCCTGCTTCACATTCATTCACATTCACACCTGGGGGCTGCCCAGTGTTTTACTGTTGGCCACTAAGGCCTAGTCCACACTAATCCGAAAGGGAATCTGAAAACGCATATTTTTTCTCTCCGTTTTACCCTTCTGTCCACACCGAAATAGCATTTTGCGTCCACTGAAAACGGAGCTTTTTCGAAGACGCTCTCCCAAGTGGGTACATTTTAAAATCCCAGTTGTTGCGTTGTAGTGTGGCCGGGGAAAACAGAGAGTAGTACACGTGTTGTTCTCTCTACTGTCTACTTTGATTGCTTTATTGGAGTTAAACATAATTTTGTACAATATACAAGCAGCATTACTACATAAGAGACACGCTTTATATTCGCAAATGCTGTGCAACTGAACTCGGGGACAAATGCATTACAACTAGCAAGCCTGATATTCTTCATAGTTTTCAAGAACCCATACAGCCAGAACATAGAAACAAAATCCCTGCCGACTCACTTTGAGCACAATCATGACGTTTGGCATTAGACCCATTGGAAACCTGAATGGGCATCATGAGAAACTGCTCCAGGTTTCATCGCTTCCATCGCCCTTGTACCTTCCCATTGCTAATTACAGTGTTAGAAAAGCACAGTCCTGTTTTTCCCAGTATTAAAGTGCACATGGTAGGGATTAGGACTTTTATCCCCTGTCTCCAGTCCCTGAAACAGTCTCTGTGAGGAGGCTTAGTGTTCAATGAAATAAAAATGGGCAGCATTCATAATTAGTGAATCATAAAAGAGAGGGCCTAGACCACACATGAAACCAGTAGGTGGTCTTCAGTGGTGGTGTTAGAAGTGGTAAGAGTACCAACATATTCCACTCAAGTACAAATGCTGCTACTTTGTGTCACGGCCATGACCGTGCCCGTGTTCATTTCCTTGTGTCTCCTGTGTTCCCCTTTCTAGAACCTCCCTGTTTGTCTCTCTCTGGTTGTCTGTGTCTGTGTGTGTGTGTGTGTGTGTGTGTGTTGGCGTGGCTTCCTCCTGCTCTCCTGGTTTCCTGATCACCTGCAGTCAATCCACTAATCAGCCTACACACCTGCACATCAAGCTCACCCTTGGGTGCTGGTAGGTCTGGCACTGTCCCTTTGTACGATTGTCCTTATGCTGTATGTACTTACTGTAAAAACCTTGGTGATTAAAAGGATACTGATTCAAATAAAACAGGCCAATCAGGATCTCAGATGTCTCTATCCATTCAAGCTGTAGAAAGGTTAGGTGACATATTAAACCATCGAAGTTGACTTTTAGGTTGTTATTTAGCAAAATAAGACATTTCCCCCCAAAACATTCAGTTGCTTGTAGAGATTGGAGTCTAAAATGAAAATACATAAAAATAAATACATAAATGCAGAGTTTAGAGAGCATTATACGGTTATACAGTCGTTTTTCTCGTGACTATTTAAAAAAGTACAATGAATAATGGATTCAGATATTTATGACAGTGCGTTCACATGACTGCATACATTTTTCTTTCAACCATCAAAGGCAATGCAATTCTAAATGGCAAACTCTGAGGATAATCCCCTTTAACTTTGGTCCCTGGCCCCTGGTCTGCTTTAGAGGTAGAGACCGGACCTCCAGCTTCCAGGGTGTCATAAACCCAGCAGGAGGGCGTGCACCGGTCCACATTCACAATAATGGAACATGTCGGATCCGATAAGCCGAGGTGCTCCGTCCCCCAGCGCTGGGCCGCCCTGCTGTTTACTGCATCGGCATGGGGACGGAGCAATTTGGCAACGACAACAAAGTGAGCTGTCAGCGGCAGAGAGAGAGATTTAATTGAAGGGCGCTGGAGTTTTGGGGACAATGAGGTGCCGTAAAACCTTAAGCACGGAGATAAATTGCAGTGGGAACAAAGTGTTGAGTGGGATGTGCCGTAAATCCGTCACCAGCTGGGACGGCAACAGGGGGGGGCAATTTCATCCGGATCATCTTAGTTATCTTGGTTATCGCAGGAGGAACCCAGAGTACCGGACTAATAACTGCCCTGTTACTGTTACAAATGACCTATGCAGGAAGTGCTGAAGCCAAAACCAGCTTGAAGACACACAACCAACCTTCAAGAATCTTTTCTCCTTATTTTGTGTAACACCTCTGCCAGATTGTGCTGCATCCAACCACCTAATACTCAAATGCTGTCTTGCCTTCGCATTCTCTACTTTTATCAGGATCAAGTCCCACGGGCAAGTCAAATGTACTTAGACAACAGGAGGGAAGCAATTATGCAGGACTTCAAACACAAGACACATCATCATTATTATTATTATTATTTTTAAAAAACGGAAAAAAACCTAACACTTAACTAAAGTGAGAACAGACCTTTCGCAATACGATGCTTCCAGGAACTGGGGGTTTCAGTGGACAAAAATGCGAAGTCACTGCCAGAGCGAGGATATGTTACACGATTGGTCCGCACAGATTAATAAAGACCTCGATGCGAGTCGCTGATTCATTCCTCAAGCCTCTCTGTGGTTTTCCATCGTGTAGTTAAAGGTCAGTTGCTACATTGTTCATGCCGGCGTTCCAAACGATAAGAGCAAAACATGATATCTATTATATCTGTCTCGCGGTCTGCGCAGTCCGATCGAGTGTTGATATAAGTCCACACCCATCAGAGTTCATGTAACGCTTTTGGATCGTTTTGAGCAGCCGCCTCAGAGCCAGATCAGCACTATGAGTGAAACAAACAACCCTCCAGTTAGCTGAAAACAAGAATTGTCAACTGAAACATCAACACGTATTAACGCTGGAAACAGACAGGCCCTTCTACGATGCCAACTTGGATTTTGAACAAGGGTTCCTAAAACATGCTGCTACTGTGTCCATCCGTCACCCCGTCAAGTCAAACCCGCCATAATGAAATCCCAAGGATGACAGCGCTCTTATCTGTTGGGAGGATAAAAAACGGATCATGATGATGAAACCTGATGATTTTTCTCAGGACAAGACATGACCTCTATTCTTGGCTTCAACTGCTGTCAAGAGATATTTAGAGTCCCAGTTTTCCGACTAAATCTGAAGTCTGCAGGCCAGCTGACACGGAAACCCCCTCCTCAAATCTTTAGCCAAGCTTATTTAACATAACCAATGATGCTATCTCATGTCAGTCTATGTACTGGATTGCTTGTTTATCCGCTGCAATCCAGTCACGGTCATTTCGCTGCATTCCAGGGAAGGTCCGGTCCCTTGTGGGTTCAAACCTGCGACGTCAGCAGTGCGGTGGCTCTTCCTCCGGCCGATACTCGGGCTTTCTGTGTCCCCTCACACGGCAAGGGTTAGGGGACTTATGACAAGGAAGCAAAACAACATCTGTCTTAATCAGAGATGAAACAAGCCAACAATGTGCCACTCTCCTCTTGGCTAACCGGGATGCAGACTGAAAGGCAAGTCCCGTCACCGCAGCATAAACAACCAGGCAATTCGTTAAACAAATATAACTTTAAACTTTTCCCGAGAACTGGAAGAATGTCTTGTTTCCAATGCATCAAGTCCATGTTTGCTCGGCCTGGCACCTGGAATTCAACTTGAAACTTGACTGGTTTTATTTAGACACAACAGCATCGCGCACATATCAGTGCTGGAAATCCCCCTCACTGCAATTCTGGTGATGTTTTTGCATGTTTTTGATTGAACTGAAGGGTTACACTGTGCTTTATGGGCTGCTCATAAAGTAGAGTATGTTCCATGATTCCAGGGCCTATGAAATGTGTTCAAGACCCATGATAAATTTCCATAAATGTGTCATTGTTCATCTAAAAAAACACACACACAAAAAAACTGTTGAAACGTTGACTTTTTAAAGCTACAACGTTACAGCTACAACAGCAGCAGCACTGTTGTGCCAAAATGTGTTTCCCCTGAAAAATGTGATTTACACCGGCATTGTGTCTTTGCCTCGATTTCTAACCAGAGAAGAAAATAACAACACTTTTTTGGGGATCATTTTCCTATTGCTGTCTTGTATAAATTGTAAAACAACATTTACAAAAGTACACACTGGTTTGTGATCTTATTATCTCAAACCACAAGCATCCGATGATTCTACAAGGAAATCCTCAAGCTGTACATTAGTCTACTTGTCATTTATTAAGCACTTTTCCCCCACAATAATTTCACAACACACACTGAGGACAAAACAAGGATGCACCGCCAGGGAAACACAGTATTTAGGGGATACGAATTATGGCAAAACAAGCATTGGGGGCGGCAGTAGCTCAGGAGGCAGAGTTCCCGCCCCGCAACCGCAAGGTCGGCGGCTCGAGTCCAGCTCCTCCTGGGGATAAACCTGTCGTAGTGTCCTTGAGCAAGACACCTAACCCCCAAAATTGCTCCCCAGGCGTCGTACTGGCAGCCCTCTGCTCCGGCCCCCCTAGCATGTGTGTGTTTGTGCAATCACTTGTGTGTATCCGGGTGGGATCCGTGATGGGTTAAATGCAGAGAAATCATTTCACTAGGTGTGCGGTGCTCTGTGCATGGGTGTGACAATAAAGTATCAATTTAATTAATCCTCATTTGTGCCATGTTACTCCAGTATGAGTAAATTATGAAGAGGACGCCCATGTCAGGATGTCAACGTTCTTTAAACTCCAAAAATAAAAATAAAGAATTCTTACAAATGTTGATACGTGCCATCTTGAACAAAAACTACAAATTAATTCTATATCATTAACTACTTTGTTTAGAAAGTGAACTGTTACCCATCTGTGCAACAACAGACCAGACAGTAGAGCAAACATCCCACTTTACTGCTGTGAGGACCTGCCACATAAAGACTTTAGTGCCACTTTCAATGACCCCAATTCATTAGTTACAGAATATTAGCCTTTAACAAGCCAGACAGACCGTGACTTCGATCCAGGGGTTAAACACTCTCCTTGTTTTTTCTCTCACCTTTCATCTAACTTGTCCCCCCCCCTCCATCTCAACGAGGATTAAAAAGAAATTACAAAGACTTGTTCTGTTACGACCATGATGGGCATGAAAATAACAAAAGCTCCATAGCTTAACTGGAATGGAAATGACCATGTATGGTCACATAAGCACTCCAGAAAAAAAAGGGAAAAAAAGCAGATGCATTACCTTCTTTCAGCATGTTTATATAAAGACTGAAGATGGAAGAGACAAGTGATGGACACTCGTGCTACTGTACTTTTTGGTGCACCGTGATATGCTGTGATAAGAAGCACTGACCAATTCAAAGGCACGTCGAGGCATAATGGACTGAGGTGTGTCCGGGTGTATATTTGCATGTTGTGTGTGTGCGTGTGTGTTGGCACGGTGGGTGTTGGAAGGATGCTTACCAAACTCACTGCCACACATGTGCTCCACCATAGTGTCGGTTTTCATTTCATTGTCACATGGAGGGCAGATGGGAGAGTAACCTGTGGAAAACAGGAGAGACGCAGTTTTGAAGTCATCAACACAGATGGAAAAGTGGCAAAATATCAAATGCAATGCAATGGCGCCTGCTTCCTGCGAAGCAGCAGTTAAGCAAAAGCTAAACTGAGCAGTCGATTTTATTATTCACATCGCTTTGCCTTAACGGCCATCAGGGCTGTGATTAGGAACAATGGGCAGCAAAACTGTAATTTCCCAATAGAAATGAATAGGAGTTCAAATGAAATCTCAATATATCACAACCCTGCCCTTGGATTCCAATTTTAAATGATTAATCATGTAAGTGGGACGTGATTCTCACCCATACACACCCATCTCTGCGTGCAGAGATCCTATCTAGTGTCTTGGAAGTAAAACTCTTGGTTCCCTGGTCTCTTGGGCTGGTCTATGGTCTGATGACCTGACCTCGGTGAGGAATGTCCTCAACTTTTATAGCCCGCTGTAACTAAGAGCTGCAGTAAACACTCCTGCCTGCTATCTGTTACATGTAGATAGATAAGCCTTCGAACTTTTTTTTAAAACAGTGGTCATTGCGACCAATTTTTCCACCCAATTGTTCACGAGTTTCGGTATACACCCTTGGATGGCTTGTCACATTGTGTACCTTTTTATACACGCAAGACATTATTTTCCTGAAATCTCACTTATTCACTCAGCTCCCACAAGCAGAAATGAGAGTGTGAGAAGTGTAGAAGGAAAACAGGAACCTATCTACGGTAACGATATGCAATCCAAGTTTAAACGAACGCTAAGGCATTCCAACTACAGCAATAGCTGACCCTATAGACGAAAAGACGACTAAAGACGAAAAGCCAAGATGTGTTTTTGCCAAAAAGGCATACCTGTGACTTTTTCATCAACATGATTTTTCTATTTCATTTTTGTATACTTACCGCAAATCATTGCTCTGTGCCAAACAGCTGAGCTTCCTTTCCAAACAAACTCTCGGACTTGCAAAAGGATAACAAAGTCCTGAAGCATTTAATTGAAACGGGACTGCTTTTCAACATCACATATCTGAATAACATGTGCAGACGGTCAAACCTAAACAAATGCATTAGCTTTCTCTCCGTTACCAGTTGTCCATTACATGTGTTTGACAGAGGCTTGTGAATGTAACACCCAGGCGTAAAAGGCTTGTGAAAACAGACACTGTTTACAGAGTCACGGGGTCTCTTTCCCCATTTCCACTCATTTCTCCTTTAAATCCATTATCACCCGCCTGTATTCGGCAGTGACATGGTAAGCGCCGTTAGCTGACTTCTATTAACACCCATTAAGGCGAATAGGAAAGGAGATTAGGGTGCCCTTCGTCCATCTTAGTCAAAACTAGTTAGATCCTGGAGACAAATCTACCGTCGGAACGGAACATTCATGGGATGAATGAACTGAAATGGAGCAGGAAAAAGGCAGTGACACTCCAAGGGGCTAAAACAAGTCTGGCCCTGTGTCCTGCTGGGCCAGGGGTGGGGGGTGGGGGCGCTCGCTTTATTTATCACCAGCGCTGACAACAAATGATAACAGGTGACGTCTGGAGTCCGTGGAGCTCTGTGTGGTCCCCGCAACCCAGAAAGGGATTCTGTCTCAGGAGACGGGCCTCCGTCCATACCACCATGTCAGTCGGTACACTCCTACTACCCCCGTCTCCCTCTTTTTTTTTTTTTAAACCACCCAGGATATGTCCTGCTACGCCTCAGATACAGTCGGTGCTGTGTAATTGAGGAGAGGTTACCTTACCCCGTTGCTGGACGATCCACAGTCCAGCCATTTATGTTCTAAATGCGCTGTGAGAAATTATTATTTAACATGACCAACACACTACAGCAGTGTACCAGAAGAGAAACGACCAAAAGAGACAAACAACCATATATTAATTAATAAGCCAAAGTAAACCAACAATCAGAAATTGAAAAAGGCTCTGAATTGCTTTTGAAAATAGTATGTTTTTTGGGAACATGTTGAAACAGTCTTGTAAAACCTCTGGACATTGTAAACTGTAAAGTCCATGAAACTAAAGCCCCTTCATGACTTTCCCACCTCGTAGTGAAAACTATGACGCTTGAGTGACGCATTTTGGATTCAAAATAACGTAGAAATTAATACTTTTCAAAGGGCGTCAATACCAAATGAGTAGCATGTGAGTATCAAAGTAGCCAGTTTCGATCCGCCCATCCCTAGTGGACATTCCTTTCCCAAGTTAGCCGCATCATCAGCAGATGGTTACTGTAAAATGATGACGGTGGCTAAACGCTCCAGATTACATACAGAGCCTCGCTCGTGATAAGAGCTGATGATCCATCGCATAAAATGTTTTTCTTGTTGTAAATCAGTGGAATAATTAGCGGGACTGAAAACTGTTGTTTAACAGGCAAAAACATGCAACATAGTTTTGTTCCGTGTCACGCTGCTCTGTGTGTTTGTTATTCCAGTCCACGTGTAGAGAACGTAAAGCGGGATCGGGAATGATGTAAAGCAGCCGTAAAGCAGTTCTACTGCGATAGAAACGATAGAGGAAAATATCTACGCTAGACATTTTATCGCCGCACGATATATATCGTCATATCGAACAGCCCTACTTCACGCTAGCAGCTACAGGAAGGATGACAGAGGATAATAATCAAAAAGAACCGATAAGAGTA
>OMOT01034224.1:0-15540 GCA_900312575.1 Acanthochaenus luetkenii
CACTACCTGAGTGTGCTGACCTCTTCTTTGGTCACTAAAGAGCTGCTCTCGCCAACAGAGGCCTGCTGCTTCTTTACAGACTCCAGCTCCAACTCCACCTGAGACAGATTGAGAAGAAAATTGGGCTGGATACACCAACATCAAACCACCTTTGGCCAGGCGGAAACATTTTGGTTGCAGATCAATCTTGAGAACTCTATTCCAGTGTACCGACTAGGGCTGTTCGATACGACGATATACGTATATCGTGGGATGAGAGAAAGATGTCTATCGTTAGATATTTTCCTCTATCGTTTCTATCGTCATTGTCTCAAAAAAGCGCTTTACGGACGTATTTTACATCATTCCCGACCCCGCTTTATGTTCTCTACATGTGGGCTGGAATAACAAACAAACACGGAGCAGCGTGACACAGAACAAAACACGATTGCATTTTTTAACTGCCTGTTAAACAATTAATTATTCCACTGATTTTCAACCAGAAGAAGAAAAAAAGTATACAATGGATCATCTCTTATCAAGAACGTGGCTCTGTAAGTAATTGGGACCAAATATAGAGATCTGCTATATTTGACCAAATGCGATGAGAATACAGTTATTTTGACTCGATGCTGGGTAAGTACCGTAAAGACACCATTAGACACGCAACACAATATAAAGAGCAACTGGCTATACCATGGTTTCACAAGAGATGGCTTTCACCACAGTCATACCGGCTGTGAATAATACGCTATGTATTTACCGTCTTTAGTTCACTTCTTCCGTAGATTAGTAATATTTAAAATTCTACATTATCTCCCCCTGCTGATGACCTTTGGCAGTGTTTGGATTAGTTGGAAGTTCACAAATGAAAATGCACCTTTTTTAAATTTTCTGTTAATCTTATTTCCCAGTTTTGTGTTAAGGGAGAAATGGGAAATATAAAATAAGAAAAGGCAATCAATTCATGTTTTGCCATCATATTTTGAATAAACCAATCGGTTTTTTTAATGAAAAATATTATTATGAAGCATGTGGTTATTTTGTACAGACAAATGTTTCATTGAATTTAACACCCAGACAAACAAATATATCCTTTCCCCTCATTAATCCACTGACTCTCATTGTCCATTCCACACACAAAAAAAGAGTGGGACACTATTTGTTTTCCCTATTGGTTGTTTGCTAGTTTCTCTCTGATATCTCACTCTTTCTCTCTCCAATTATCCTTAATTCCCATTTGCACACCGTTTTCCACTTTCTCTGACAGTGTCTGTCTGTCTCTCCACTCATCCTCATTCCCTCTCTTCCCAGGACAGATAAGTAATTACTGCTCTACCAGACAGGTGGATTTCACGCGTCAATTCTCATTGCTGTGGATACGTTGATGTCTCCTCGGCAACACAAGGCCATGAAAGGGAGAGAGAGAGACAGAAAGACAGAGACACAGAGTGTGTGACAAAGAGTGTAGGTTACAGATTAGCAGTAAATGACCGCAGCCAGGTATGGCACACACACATCTTGATTGCCAAAAGAGGAACCATGAACATGTGTGGGGTGTGTGTGTATATACTAACGGTTTGGAGCTGCAGTTTGAGGGCCCCTGTCTCTTCCTGTGCTTTGGTCAACTGGGCCTGTAAAAGAGTGAAAGGACAGAAAAAAGGGATAAAAAGATTATAGATACAAAATATAAATAATCAAAAATGAATTTCAGTCCTCAATATATTGACAGCAACAGAGCATGTAACCTGAGCGTGGAGCGCATACATAAAACGTTCAAACATTGCTGCTCCATTTCGCTCCAGTGTCACTCACCCATGAGCTCTCTGCCTCCTGAAGGCAGACATGTCTGGTGAACATTTATCTTGAGGGCTATTAATTCATGATTCTAGACTTGTGTTAAAGTTTATCGTCTTGTGCATTAAACCAGCATACGCATTACGCACACATACAGTGTCCAGACAGTAACAAAGGGTTTAGCTAAATTACAGGGGTAAAATAATTATTTTCAATGACTCCTGAGTGATCAAACTTAAAATGATCAGCTTCTTTTGGGCGAGGACAGAGCAAATTTGGAGCACAGTCATTTGTCCATTGGACGATGAGCAAGAGGAGAGCGTAGTGAAGGTCAGGAGAAGGAACAGCTGAGCGGCGAGCATTCACAATGCTGTAGACCATCCATCCATCCATTTTCAACCGCTTATCCGAAGTCGAGTCGATAAGGTAGCAGCTCCAGCAGGGGGCCCCAAACTTGCCTCTCCCTGGCAACATTAACCAGCTCTTACTGGGGGATCCCAAGGCGTTCCCAGGCCAGCATGGAGATATAATCCCTCCACCTAGTCCTCGGTCTGCCCTGTGGTCTCCTCCCAGCTGGACGTGCCTGGGAAAACCAGGTGACCAGGTGGCGTCCTTACAAGATGCCCGAACCACCTCAACTGGCTCCTTTCGACGCAAAGGAGCAGCGGCTCTACTCAGAGTCCCTCAACGGATGACTGAGCTTCTCACCTTGTCCCTAAGGGAGATGCCAGCCACCCTCCTGAGAAAACTCATTTCAGCCGCTTGTATCCACAATCTCGTTCTTTCGGTCATGACCGACCCTTTATGGCCATAGGTGAGAGTAGGAACGAAGATTGACCGGTAGATCCGAGAGTTTTGCCTTCTGGCTCAGCTTTCAACGGTGCGGTAAAGCAAGCGCAATACTGCTCCGATTTTCTGGCCCATTTCACGCTCCACTGTCCCCTCACTCGCGAACAAGACCCAGAGATACCTGAACTCCTTCACTTGGGGTAAGGACTCATTCCCTACTCAGAGTAGGCAATCTATCGGTTTCCTGCTGAGAACCATGGCCTCAGATTTGGAGGTGCTGACCCTCATCCCAGCTGCTTCACACTCGGCTGCGAACCGATCCAGTGAGTGCTGAAAGTCAAAGATCGATGATGCCATCAGGACCACATCATCTGCGAAAAGCAGCAATGCAATCCATAGCCCACCGAACAGCAACCCCTCCCCTTCATGATTACGCCTCGAGATCCTGTCTGTGAATATCACAAACAGGATTGGTGACAAGGCGCAGCCCTGGCAAAGGCCAACATAACCACCTCCTTCAGTCGGACGGCTTCCATGACCACTGGTGTCCACCAGGATGTTCGAGGGTTATCACCCCTTGAGGTACCCAAGACCTTTAGACCACAGCTCCCAGGCGCCTGTAGGCCCTGAGCAAAATGTCAAGTCTCGCAACTACACTCATACTCTGGACAGCAATACTCAGGAGTCAATATAGAGGAGTCAATCAGTACTGTATGAATATATTCGAATTTGTTTGTGTGTGTGTGTGAGCCTGCATGTCCACCTCCATCTCTGCATGGTGGCTCTGTGTCTTCTGCAATATGTCTTCTGCTTCTTTGAGCCGTTTGCAGAGTTGGGGAGAGTACTCAGTAGGTGCCAGCTCGCTGTCGTATGACTCTAGGATGGCACGCATTCCATCACGCTCCTGGAACATGAACACACACACACATAAGCATAACCCTTCAAAATGGAAATCCTGGAGCTTTTTTTCTTCTCCGGTGTAGCCAAGAAGAAAGTCATGCGAGTCTTGTTATTAGATATGTAATGTTGAGTAATGTGTTTGTGTGCATGTGTGTGAATAAATTCAGCATATCACAGTTCTTTAATGTTTTTATAATGTGTCTGTGTTGCTTTTACATGATTGTTTGGTGTGTTAATAAGACGGGCAATTGCCTTTGCAAATTAAGAATAAAGTATGAGGGGGTCTTTCTCATCTGAGCTGTGACAAGATAAGCTTAGGGTTATGGTCGTGCTCCTCTGCATTTCTCCTCTTGTAATAATCAAATGAAAGACAAATGATAAATTAAATCAAAGAGTCATGACAGACAAATGTCTTTGCAAATGAAGCATAAAGTATTAAGCTGCATCATCGCTCTTATCTGAGATGTGATGTGATGATCTGAGACTATAATAATGGAATAGAAGCTAGCGTCCCCAACACTCTACCCAGTAAATCAACACACAAAAACAGTTGCTTCACTTAGAGCAGCAAGTGTCACTCAGACTGACGGGGCATCTCCAAAGTCTTTCTGACACACAAAAACACACACATAGCTTGGTAAAGTTCAAAGAATTCACTGAAAAGAGAAGTCAACCATCCACAGCACCTATTAGAAATGAAAGTGGCAAAAGAACATGTGTAGGTGGGTGACAGGAAGAAAGGGCAAGAAAACAAATAGAAATAGAGAAAGAGTGAGAGAGAAAGAGAGAGACACACACCACAGACAAACAGCATAACTGCGCTCTGTAAATGCATCCAAGTCAATTTAGGGGTGTTTTTTACCCATGGTCCATTTCAGCCATTCAACTTTGAATAACTAGCTGGCATTTTTGGTCCGCATGTGAACACTTCACATAAACTCATAAACTCTGACTCTAAAACAGTTATGCATGCAAAACAATACATTTTTATCAAATACAAAACTGCACTTTATAACAAAAATAATGAAAGGCAAGATGATGCGTGAGATCAATCTAATAATTGTATCCATGTTTGTTAATACAAAGACATTGTTGGTGATGCATCTTCTCTTCTCTTATTCTTATTCTGCTGGATTATAATGCAAAGCATGCAGCATTTTTTGGTAATCAATTTTAATGACCATGTTAAGAATATTTAAGAAATGCCCAGGCTGGTTAGGGCCAAGCTTGAATTTTGAGGGACGTTGAGACATCTGTACTCTACTACTAATGAGGCTAATTTGGGAAAGATTATGAGAGTTCAACTCATGTTACCTTTAGCAATGAATATCATCAGTTTAATTAACTACATGTTGTTGGCATGCTCAATAGTACCATATTTCACAAATGGCAAAAAAGCACCTTGTAATTCTTACATTTTCAATTCCATGAATGGGCTGCAATTACCCTGTCAAATTAGCTCATAGGCTATTGAAAACAAACCATGATTACCCTAATCAGATTCAGCCTGCAATTAGCCTGATTAATGACTGAGTTGGGTTCATTTAAAAACACTATGTGAAATCAGCTTTAATTCAACTTTATTTGTTTTGGCACCAGAGCAGAGTCATTTGTCACACAACATTAGACAATAGCCTAATACATACTGTGAGAACCTTGGAGAGGGGAAAAAAAAGAAGACAAACAGGAGGACAGACTAAACACAAATGAACACAAACAGCGCAAATACCTTTTAGAGGTCAGTGTGTGTGTGTGTGTTGCCCATACTAAACAGCAGGCCCTTTGGCGATATACCGTCTATTAAAGTGCAATGAAATTCACTCACTTTATCTAAATAAAAAATCTGTAAGCTCTCCTCTGATAACAACTCTCATTTTAAACACACAAACAGGGAGAGGGAGAGAGAGAGATAAAACTATCATTGTTTTCATAATTGTATTTTCCGTCTTTAAAAACATTCTTTAAATAACTTATCTAGCAGATGAAGATAATGTGATTATGCCTCTATTGGGCACACAAGACCATGTGGCACACACACAAACAACTGAGGGGGCAATAGTAGCCAAAAGGTTAGAGAAGTGGCCTTGTAGCAAAGAGGTCAGGGATTGAAATCCCCGGACAAGCTGGGAAAATCTGGGTGGGGAAAGTGAATGAAATTGCTCTCCACTTCCTTAACTACTGTTGAGGTGCAGCTGAGCAAGGCACTTAATCTCGAGTGATGCCACCAAGTGGCCAACAGTAGAAGACTATAGTTGTACTGGATGAATATAACTGTGAATATGAAGCAGAGCAGAGCTGAAAAAGAGCACACATATATTACATTTGAATGGGTTGCATTTGGCTATTTGACGAATTGATATCTTCGGATATAACGCTAACGTCTGCGTAGTCTACACATTGTCTTTCCCAGCTACTTATTCCTATTGAAGGCTTAGCTGATGAATACGGTTGGTTTGATTACTATTGACTAAATATACAAAATACTACATTGGGATTGGACAATAAACAACTATTATTCACACCTCTGAATACTGTATAAAATACAAATGCATGAATGCACTCTGCCAAAATAATCTTGGGCTACATAATATTTCCAAGCTTTTATAGTGTGCCTTTAGCCCTCCATAGATATATGGTGTGTGTGTGTGTGTGTGTGTGTGTGTGTGCGACTGTGATTTGTGTGCTAAGAGAGTGAGCATGTTGACCTAGGGACTTACAAACAGAAAGAAAAATCAATATCACAGAGAGGCCTAGTCAGAGACTGCAGAGCGGGAGGAAGCAGGAGAGATGGATAGAGCTAGACTTTGATGTCATGTGATATTCCTGGGCCAATCGGAGGGAGACAGTGATTAAGAATTAGTTGCCGCTAAGATTAAAGTGCCTGCTGTGTCTCCTGTGATTTCAATGTAAAATTCTGGCATCTGGTCATGGTGCACGGATATAAATATAGTCAAACTTGTGTGTGTGTGTGTGTGTGTTGGGCGGGTACCTTGGTTAGCAACAGTACTCTCTTCTGCAGTCGACGGACAAGAGCCTCCTGTGTCTCTCTCTTCTTCTGCTCCTCCAGAGCCTTGCTGCGCTGCTGGGACAGCTCTCCATGGAGCTCAGACTGAGAACGCTCCACAGTTCTCACACTGACAATCGAGGATAAATTAATAGGTGGGGGAAAAGTGTGTGCATGTGTGTGAGGGTGTGTGTATAGGTTAATAACAGGGGAAAGAGAGGGCAGGAAAAAAAGGGAGACTGATTGATAAGTGAATGGTGAAAGTTTGGACAATCAGAAGAAAGCACTTTATAGTCAATTTAGTATAAAAATACTTGACAACTGACCTGACACTATCTGAATTATTTGCAGCAAACATTTGAGCCAGGCCTGATCAATAGGACAATAATTACACCAGAGCTGTATTACCAGTCTCTCTAACCACGCTCCCTTCTCCATCTCCTCCCATATCCATCCCTCTTACATTCTGCTGTTTCTAATATCTCATAATGAGCCCAATACGCTCATCATTTATTAGCTGGACTGAGCTCCAGCATGGATATACTAGAGCATGCACACAGCCCTTCCGGCAGATAACACCTCTACCTAAACAGGACAAGTCTAATTACGGTAGTGGATTCTCCCCCTCGCTCACTCACAATCTCTCACACACCAGTGGTTACTGTCAAGAGTGCTATCAGAATCAGGACCAGTTTAATTAACTATGTGACAATTAAGGAGTTCTCAGAGATACGCTCTGCTAGATACATAGAGGAGACAGACATACAGAAAGAGAGAATGAGAGAAAAGGGCTCGAGAAGGACTTTGTGTGTGTGTGTGTGTGTGTGTGTGTGTGTGTGTGTGTGTGTGTGTGTTACCGGCTGGCGAGTGTATAGCTCTTCTCTTTCAGAGCAATTTCTCTCTGCTGGATCTGAATCACCTCCCTGGACAGATCTTCTGGTTTCCTACAGAGATACACAGCACAGAACAGTTAGCATACACACTCACACACACCCACACACTCACACTGAAAAATCAATATGACAGAGAGCAGCAAGCCAGTGGGGAGCTACGGAATAAAATGACATGAGCAGCAGAGGGAGAGATGAGGGGGATAGTGGGCTAAATACTGGTCACAATTCCACAAAACAAACTCACTCCATGGTAGCGATTGACAGTTTACAAAAAACAAACACACAATGGGAAGGAAACAATGCAGAAGGTCACATACTCCGAGATAGACAGACAGACAGAAACACACCAGGAAAGGCGGGGATTGGTATATGACCTCCAAATTCTAAATCCTGTGACTATGGATCTGTCCAAAAATACATTAGTCAAGAAATAGTCATTATCTCTTGCGAACTAGGCACAAGTTAGGGAAGCTCAAGATTTGGAAAGGCAAGCAGACTAAGATAACCTGAGCTAGCAGCTGAGGCTGAACAGCAAGACTGAGTACACTGTGTGGAAGTTGGGAGTCATGGATTTATAGCCGCATACACTTAGCCAGTTGGGCTTCGGTAAGGAAATCCATCTAGATATGAGTTTATGTACCAGATGATGGCATAGCTAATAGCTATGGTAGCAAAAGTGGGTAATTCTACATTGCCCTTAGCAGTTTCAAGACAGAAGGTTCGGCCATCTCTTTGGCTTATAACTGTTGGTACAATGTGGTTTCTGAACTGCTGAGCAGACCATTCTATGCCATGGGTCAGACTTCCCATAATAGCCTAGGTGTTGCGATTGATGGTAAGGTTGGACATTATTGCACTGCACTGTCAATGTAATGTCGGTCTAGTGCGAGTGTGGCTTTGATCATTACTGAGAGTGGGTATAAAGGGAAGTGGTTCTGGAACACCAAAATTTACCCTAGAGACTCGTGAAAGTATTGTGGGTCTAATTTAACAAAATATCTGTGATGGGATGTGCCCACTTGACAACCCCACTTATACCACCCTTCTTTTCCCTGACATCCAAGCCATGCTTCTATGTACATGCTCACCCTAAGTGAATAACACAAAGGATACTTGCATATTGTTAACTGAACTAAGGCTCATATTTTTTCTACGTGAATTACACAGAGAGAGAATTCTGGGATGTATTTGAGTTGTCATCTTATATGTAGCTATGTATAAGACTGCACCAGCTTAAATGCACAGACCTCTACTGTGGCTGCTGCCACTGTGGTTCCTCTATGAGAAGGAAAACAAGATGGATTATGAGGAGGTAAACATATTTTAGATGTACTGCACCAAAAGCCCATACAAACATTTGTTGTAGAGCTTAGGACAACAACAAAAACTCATACTGGAAGTAACATAGGAGAGGGTTAAGAGACATAAAGAGAAAGGAACAGTAAAACCCCATTAGTTTGGGGAAAGCATTACGACACAAATACATGTATTGTATCCGTGATGGGTTAAATGCAGAGAAATAATTTCACTATGTGTGCGGTGCTCTGTGCATGGGTGTGACAATAAAGTACACATTTAAATTACAATTATTACAACTGACAGTTGCAAATCATTCTGAATTTCCCAGGAAACAGCATGATGATGGAAATCCAGATTCAATTTCGTCATCATTGAACTGCCTTAGAAAAACGTTTGACAATTAGATCCCTGAAAAAGAATCAGTGTTGTACAAATTAAATTATGTCTGCATAATAGTCTACAAGGTCATTACAACATCCCACTAATACACAAATCCGAGGCAACACTAATTCTCACCGGCACACGCAGCATTGTTGTAGTGCAATCGAGTGCAATCAAGGTGAATAGATTGCTGAACGAAACGTTTTTACTTTCGTTATACCTTTACATCAGAACACTGTTTCAAGACAACAGCGCCTTTCCCCGTCTTACAATTAAGCTGTACATTTTGTAAACAACGCTTGCAGGAGTTTGTGAATCAATTATATTTTCATGAACATTGTTGATTTGCAAGCTGCATGAACCATTAGTTTTGATCAATATGGAACCTCACACATATGCCTGTCCTTTTTGCAGCTGTGTGAGGCTGCTCTTTTTGTTTGATCAACAACAGTCAGGCAGCCAATGACACGTCATTTGAGTACCATAATTGTGTGTGTGTGTGTGTGTGTGTGTGTGTGATGGACAAGGAGGCAGGCTGCGGTGTTTATAGTCTTGTCAGATCTGCTCCACTGCTCACAAGGAAACATGCAATCATTCTCTCATTACAAGCTTTGGACAGATGCACAGAGACACATTCACCACAGTACACACATACATGCTGTAAAACCAAAGACCCACACAGGCACAAAACAAACTACACACAATAGTGGTAGGGGGCGGAAGTAGCTCAGGAGGTAAAGTTCCCGCCCCGCAACCGCAAGGTTGGCGGTTCGAGTCCAGCTCCTCCCGGGGATAAATCTGTAGTACTGTCCTTGAGCAAGACACCTAACCCCAAAATTGCTCCCCGGGCGCTGTACTGTACATGGCAGCCCTCTGCTCCGGCCCCCCCCAGCATGTGTGTGTTTGTGCAATCACGTGTGTATCCGGGGGGGATGCGTGATGGGTTAAATGCAGATAAATAATTTCACTAGGTGTGCGGTGCTCTGAGCATGGGTGACTATAAAGTATATAAATTAATTAAAGGAATCAAACCCCAGTAACACTAAGGAAGAGGCACATATATTAGTAGTGACCACAGCTCCCCCTGGTGGTGTGTTCCCTGGCAAATTACCCAAAAAAACAGATCAGGATAAAACTTTGGAAGAACAAGCACACACACTCTCTCACTCTAACCTTATGTTGAGTCCAGTAGATTGTCCCAGGTTCTCCCAGGCCTTGAGCTTCTCACACAACTTCTATGGTTTCAGGAAACAATACATAACATGTTTGCACATGGAATTATGTGATGTTGATATTGCCACTATTATACAGCAGTAGAATGCAGAGAAAAAGCTACATATAAGTACACTTTTAATGTCTCCATGTACCGTTTACAGTTAGAATGTTAAAAAATATGCTACAGAATCAAATACACAAAACAATCTCACACCAACACACAGTGTACCTCTTTCTCCAGTTCCATATTGACCAGCTCTTCCTTGGTTTTCTCCATCCTCTCTAGTTTCCTTCTCAGCCCTTCTACCTCCTCCTTCAGCAGGCTGCTATTCTCTCTGCTTTCCCTTGACAGAGTAATGAGGAACAGGGAGGAAGGGGAGTGGACAGCGCAAAGACGATAAAAGACTAAATTAACTTTAGCTTGGGACAAGTGTCTTGATATTGGAAGGATGTAGTTTTAATCAGTGGCTACATTTACACTTCCGACATTATTTTAGAAATACGATTTCGGACTTAGTAAGATCACGTTGCTGTATGTATGCACTTCATCTGAATGTCTGTTATACGTCTCACATTACTTTTTCCAGCACTCTCCCTCTTGACAGAATCACGACTACATTGAATTTGGACCACTTCCACGTCAGCTTTTGAGGATCCAATAGCAATGCGAGCAAAGTGACCCTTCACCTAATGCGCCCTAGCGTGATTGGATGACACACGTTGCACCTGTCAATGTAGCAAGAGGTGCATCTCAAAATCTATGAACATTATGGAGTTGGACTGGGCTGTAGACATTAAAACAAAGAACAAATGCTATGTCTATGCGAAAGGCACCAACCACAATGTGTAAACTAGAACTTCTTAGCAATGCATTTTAAAAACTTATTTTAAAAACGTATTTCACCTGAGGTAGGCATTATCATCTCGGAGGCGCCTCAACTCCTTGTCCATATCTGGAACCCTGGCCACCTCTGACTTAATAGTCTTCACGATGGCAATGTCTTGCTCCTGGAGGGTGAGACACCTCTCTAACTCCTGGTAAGATGGGGGGAGAGAATCAGCCAAGAGGAATACTGACAGTATGCGTGTATGTGTGTTGTGTAGCATACCTTAATCTTGATGATGTGTTCAGAGCAGGATGACTGGGCAGACTGGAGACTTTGGCAAAGCTGAGTCATTTCCTGGTATTTCCTGATAATTAACAAATCACGTAGGACACCAATAAGAACAGATAATTGCAAACACTAAATTAATTGTGTGGTCAGTATTTATTCCTTGCAGCTCACTGTCCCAATAGCATGAAACAGAGCTAGATAAGTGGCCCTGTGAGTATCTGTGTGTGCGTGCATGTACATGTGTGTACCTGCGCTGTAAGTCCAGCTGTTCCTGCAGTGCCTTGTTTTCCAAGGTCTGAGTGGAAATGGTAGAGTCCTGGTTCTGAATCTTCTGCTTCAGCTCTCTGATCTCATCCTTCAAAGTGCTGATGGTCTGCAGAACAGATGACAAAAAAGAGATAACGTAAGATAGGAAAGAGGAGCAGAGTAACAAAGAAAGCGTGCGTCTGTGTGTGTGTGTGTGTGTGCCTGGTTAGCCGTGTTCAGTCTTGTGTCTCGCTCATCCAATTTCTTGTTCAGGCCCTCCAGGTTTTTGCGGAGAGCTCGGTTTGCCTCCACCTGCTCCGATTGGCTCTTAGCTGCCTCCGTCTCCCTCTCCTCCAGACGTTTTATTCGCCCAATGAGTTCCTGGTTCCGGTCCACCTCACGCTGGAAACAAAACATTTAGATAGTTTTCAACCAAAGTCTTCCCTGACTCTTTGATCAGTTCATGTGAAATTGTCTGTGTCAGAGCGCGAGCGAGAAATACCTGTGTATACTAGGGCTCAGCAATAATTACATATCATTTATCTTCTTTCAATAAAATCATATTGTGATGAAATAATAACATTGTGATACACAACTCTGTTGTCTCAATTAATGATAAGAAGCAAATACTAATTCAAATTGCTTACAAAATTAGATCTGAAACAAAATAGGGAATATTATTTAAATGTTTATATTACTTTATATTACCATGTAGTTCAATGCAACATTGATGAAGTAAGGTGCTTTGACATATGTTAGCAGGCATCATTATTCATCAATATCATAGTTGTTCACATTGGGTCTTGGCGATATGGAAAAAGTTGATATCAGAAATATAAGTAGATATCGATATAATTTCTTATATATATATATATATATATATATGACATGGATGTATGAACTGTACCCCAAAGTCTCGTGCGCTGTCAGAGGCAGACTTCTCTAGTTCAAAACGAGCTCGCTTGTGACTCAGCTCCATCCGTTTCTTCTCCTGGTCCAACTGAAGATACTGGTTCTTAGACTGAACCCTCTCTGCTGCTTCCAACCACTACAAGATAAGACGCCGTTAGTGTGAGGGTGTTTGATTATAGTGCATTTACACATCTCACTGTTCGTCTACCTCCGTGCTGCGTTTGTACTGTATCTGCAGGTTTCCACTCCCCGCTGCGTGTTCTGACAGGCGCTGTGGAGGATCAGGACGGGAGATGAAGGAATTGAAGGACTTGAGGGTCGCAAAGACCGTGGTGTCGTCTTCTAAATCCATTGTCAGCCACTGGTGTTGCGATGCACAAATGGAGAGAGCGTTTAGCTGAAGAACAAGTGTCAATACTACAGTGACACAAGAAAATCAGTACCTTAGCTAACGTTAGCTACCTGGTTCACTAGCCGGGCAATACCGCTTAGTCAAAGGCTAACCATTGGGATAAGGTTGAAATTAACTGTTAACGCTCAGTACCTTAACTGCGAGGATAGCCAACCTCGGGGCAACTAACGTTAGCTTAACGTTAGCTATAACGCTAAAATGCCGAGACGCTAACGTTACCACACATTAGCTTGCTGACCACAAGCAGCAATAGAGGTAACGTTAGTTCAGACACCTTAGCTAAAAACAGAGCTAGTGTTTAGCAAGTTAACCTTTAATGTTTGATACAATAGTTCTAACGCCATTTCGTGCTATTCTCTGTTTATGTTAGGCGAAATTATTAACGTTAACTTTTACATCAAACTGCATGTCGACATTTGTTAGTTTAATGTTTTCTTGCTCATGTGTGAACCTAAGCTAATCGTTTTAGAGCTAGCTATCGTTTACGCTACGGCAGCGTCGTTTGGAAGGATAACCACATCCTCACCTTTCACACTTCACTAACGTATAACGTTACTTAGTTGAGAGTCGGTTAGTTGCAGCGGTTAAATACACCCTGCTAGCCTGTTAGCTGAACAGCCGGAAAGCCCTCCAGTTTACTTCGAACGAAATGTGTCTACTATCGCGAGACTTTAGCTGGTGGGTATTCGAGAGCGTTAATACGGGAAGGTTAGCGCAGGTGCGGAGGAGCCATATTAACCTAATCTTTGAGACATGCCAATGACATTTCAAAGGAAACGTTGTCCAGTATATTTACAGAAATCTCCGTTGTCCCGTAAGACGATTAACAACTTTCATCGACATCAAACACATTGTGGAACATGTGCAGAGTTGCCAAATGGAACCATTACACACGGAACACCGACGCGCTACCACCATTGGGTGACATAGAGCCACAAGCAGTTAATCGCCACCTGTCATTACGCCCCATAATCATGCGCCGTAGCGGAGGATGAATAAAAGTGTAGTTACATCGTTTTCCCCACAGAGGGCAGCACTGCTATACGAAGTGTACATGTCGCACAAGATGACGACGGCAAGATTTCAAGAGTCCATTTTACACACCAAATAAACATAGAGGGCACATAGGTGCAGCAGACAATCCAACGACAGAGAGAGAGAGAGAGAGAGAGAGCTATCTTGTGCGTGTCTTTTCATTGTTTTTCTGTTTCATCGTCTTGCTTTTAGTATCGAGCAGATTTAGGAAGTGTACCACACTACCTTCTTGCAGACGTGGCATCCCAACGCAACTAGGTGGAGGTGGCATGGGAGAAGGGTAGGGGCATCGAGGGAGGGAGGAACATTGTTACATTTCAGGCATTTTAGCTGACGGTCTGAGCGACCTACAGCGCAAGCACCCACTACAACGCGGCGCAAGGGTCAGGGCCCTCACAATATCCATGTGAGGGACGTGCTTGAAAAGATCCAATAAGAGCCAGGGAGAGCGACAGAGGGCTTGAGGTTGGGTGAGATCCGAGAGGGAGGAGAGTGGAGGGGTGTGAATTCATCTGAAAAGGTCAGACAGTAGGGGCATGGCCTTTCCACAGCCCTCTTTCTCTCTCGTCCATGTTCTCCCCCCCCGAGAGTATTCTGTCTCTGGCCTTTACCCCTTCCCCTCTCCTTTTCTTTACATCCTTCCCTCCTTTTCTTTGACCCCCTTCTATCCCCTCACTCTTGGCTGACAACATATTCTTCCTGGCTGTCTTTCATTTTCTATCTCGGTTTGACTCAGTCTCTCTCTCTCTCTCTCTCTGTCTCTGTCTCCACGTCCTGGCCTCTCCCTCCTCAGGGTGCCCTGAATGCAGCAGTCTCAGGAAATGACATAAATGCATATGTGCACACACACACACACACACACACACACACACACTCACACCGCACGCAGATCGAGTAAGTCAGCAGAAGTGCCTGCAGATGTGCCTTCCAAGGCCATCTGCTGTGTAAAAGTAAAAGTAAAAGCCACAAAAATAGATCTTAGACTCAGTGAGCTTTACCTTCACAAACGTTATTCTTGACACTTGAGTTCAGATGTGTTCCTGACGCGAGTAACTGCCTTTCACTGGAACCGTGAACTGTCCTGACCTGTCAATCAAATAGTGCTTCACTCTCAGGGGACAGACGAGGTATGGTCATTCCAAGGTCACTCGGGCACAATGTGTTGCCTCGGTAACTACTGTAACGATAAGCCCAAGGAGGGAAGATGGGGGCAGAAAATGGACAATTAGGAGAAAAAGGATTCTAAATAGATAAGAGGGAGCAGAGGGCGAGGAGAGAGAGACGGGAACGTACGTTACTAAAGAGAAATGAGTGCACAAGATGGAAGGAAGGAAGAAAGATGATGGGGGGGAATAGAATTGACGAAAAAGGGGAAAGATAGAGGGACAGAAAAGAGTGTTATAGATCAAATGAGGTAAAGGTTACAGAGAAGAATCAATAAAGTGGAGATTGTTTACTCTTCTAATGAAGGAGGACAGAGTCAATAGCTGATTCAAGGTTCCTGTGTTCTCAAGCCCCGGGGAATACCTTAACAATATTACTTTATGGGTGACGGGCATGCGC
>OMOT01034241.1:0-13000 GCA_900312575.1 Acanthochaenus luetkenii
CTCGTCCGCGACCGGCTCTGGGTCGGCTTGGAAAGGTTGGGGCGATGGTGGCTCGCAGCCCCGGCGGCGAGCTTTACAGCGCCCCTCGCCCGTACCTCACCACTTCCCGGGGCCGTGGACTGAGTGACAGAAAATTGACATGTCGGGTTAAAACATTCTATAGAGCTCAGGCCCAGGCCTGGCTCGGGCTGGGTTCTGGTTGGTTCGGGATAAAATCTTTGGGCCTGTTACAAACTGACCCGCCTTGTTATCAAACTGCAGTGACTCCGGCACAAACGTGAAACATAATTTCAGGTATTTGACAACAGAGGAATTTACAGATATTGCCCGCGTTGTGTCAATGGTAGCGTTATGTTAAAAATCAGAAAGACATGTCTTGTGTGAACAAAGAAACTGCTACCTTTACTGGAAAAACTAATCCGGCAATGTTACGGGATTCTGTGGGGCAATCATGGAGAGCGTCAAGGCAGTTAGGGTTGCTAGGGTTGAGGGGCAGATATATCTGGGAATCATAGGCGTAAGAGTGAAAAGACACTTTGTGTTTGCGGATAATGTTGCCAAGTTGGAGCATATACAAGGAAAATAAGATGGGACCTAAAATTGAACCCTGCGGACCCCATAGGGGGAATGTGATGAGGATGATGAATAATTACCTATGATAATGGCAAAGGTTCTATTGGTGAGGTATCTTTAATACCAACCCAATACTTTTTTTAAAGCGTTGCATGATCAACTGTATCAATGGCAGCGGTTAGGTGTAAGTTAATCAGAATAGCACAGTCGACTGCATCTGCTGCTAGCAAGAGGTCATTAGTTACTTTGAGCAGAGCAGCCTGTGTGCAGTGAAGTGGTCAAAATCCTGATTTAAATTTCTCAAATATAATATTGTGGTTCAGAAATGGCAGCAGCTGAGTCAAAATACCCTTAAAAATGTTGAAAGAAATGGCCGTTTTGTAATGGTCCTGTAGTTATTAGGGGTAGTGGGATATAGGTTGGGTTTCTTCAGGAGGGGTTGGTCTATGGCGTTTTTAAAAAAGGGTGGAAAAAAGCCTGTGGTCAGTTAGCCGATGATGATGGGCAGAATGGAAGGGCTAACCGTGTCAAAGACCTCTTTTAAAAAATGTAGTAGGGAATGTCTTAAGGGGCAAGTTTCAGGTAGGGAGATAGGGACAAAGCAGGTAAATTGAGCTGAGATTACAGGACAACTGGATAGGTCACACATTTGTGAGGATGGTTCTAAAGAGAAACTGGGGGAGAGGTTGATGACAGAATTGATGACATTATACAGTATCTTAGGGTTGTGATGATTCTTGGAGATGAGATTAGAGAAGGAAACTCTGGCTTCCTTAATTACTACCGGATATTTTAATATTAGTTCTCTCATAAATTCGTTGAGCCATGGCAGGGATTTTTGTTTGGAATTTTTGTTTTTAAGAGCAATAGCGTTGAAAAGAGTGACTAGTTACTCTGTGCCCATATGCAGTGGGGGAGAATTTATAATATGGGTGCTAGGAGATCCTATGAAGGCCTCTGAGAATACAGAAGCAGCGCCTGCATTAAGGAAGCAACAATGGACAGAGTAGGAGCAGGGGCAGTTCTAGGATCAGACCTTTAGGGGGGCTCAGCCCCTAGAGCCCAAACTGATTTGCCAATATACACACACAATGACACGCTGTTGTGTGTATATTGGCAAATCAGTTGTCAATTTGTTCAGCTACTCTCTGCTGACCATTTTAGATCTGTTAATAAAAGCATTTATTCATATACATCAACATCTCAGTTATGACTAGAAAGACGCAATCAAATTTGAGAAAACGTACTTTAATGTTCAGCCACAAAGCCATAACTTGGTTTATAAAGGACAATGTATTGCATGTCTTATTTTGTCTTTTGTGTGGACCCCAGGAGTAACAGTTGTTACTGAGGTAATGACTCATGAAGATCCTAAATAAACGTAACATAATCAAGTATTATGCATTTAATGTGTGATGAAAGAATACATAACAATGACATTTCATTATATCGTCTCACATACGATTTATTCAAAGGTTTTGATATATTAAAAATGGTCTCGTTTTTTTTACTACTAGTTTATGAGACATTCCACCAAATGGGTGCCACTTCCATCCCCAGGACATTATATGTATAAATGTGCATGAAAATTAAATGTAAAATACATTGTATTATTAAGCAAAGTGTCCTGCACATTGATCTAATTGCAAATGTAAGATATATAATTTAAAAAACTACCTAGAACACTGAAAAAATTGCATTTGTTACCTGTCCCCCTCTCTAACACTACACTTTACCATGAAATTTGATTAAAATCATCGGCAACATTGTTGTGTGACTCCATATCCCATCTATGCTTTAAATACTTTTTTTTTCATGAGAAATCCATCATATTTTAGTTAAAATACACATTTTAGTCATGTCCCCAGTTCCTTCGTCCGTCAACAGTTTGGTTTCCGCTCATTTAACAGAAAACGCTTTTGCCGATCGGGTTGATATTTTGGTGGTGAATTGGACTTCTCCACACGAAGGCTGGTTTCGATCGGTGACGCCACCGCTCATTCAATATGGCCGCCACAGCAGTTGGGACTTGTGGGACACCCAGAAGTTCTTGCCTTGAGAACAGTGAAGAATGACACACGACACAAGTCATTACTGGATCGAAAGTTTCCTTCACACTGTCCCCCACATCACAGCAGAGGAAGAGATTTAAGATACAAGGCGCCTTTACTGCTGAACTTCTGCGGCATGCCAACCACACTCATCCTGCAGAAGAAGTACTTCAGGGCCTAGGGAGGCCTGTCAGCCGTGTATGTCCACTATTATTAATAGGTTCGGATTACCCGCACTTAGTCACCTGAGCCAATGTGGTTATGGACACCAGGAGGACCTGCGGCTGTCAAGACTGACTTGGATGGGCCTTGCAAGGGCCAGCAAAGCTCCTCCAACACCAGCTCCCAGTACAGCAGTGCCTGTTCACATCTATGACATCCCACTCTTCAGAAGTGCGATGGCCTTTGTGGATATATTCGGAGTCCTCTTTGCTGCTGGAGGTTTTCCCCTACGTCAGTGAGCCATTTTCAAATTAAGAGGATATAACACATATAACACAGCGTTGTTTTGGGTTGTGTTTGCCTAGTGATTGACAAGTCGCCCATGCGTCGTGATTATGGGCCAATAGTAGATAGCGCTGCAGACAACCCAAACTCCACTCTCTCCACCCTCTGCCTCGCTTTGGCTGCTCAGGCTCCAAAAAATGTCAACATGGTGGCGACCGTAAAGGAAATCTCCAGGCTTCAAAATGGCCCTTCAGAAGCCAATGGGTGGCATAACACTCACTACGTCCATCTTTTGTTTTTACGGTCTATGATGTAACCTAGTCTCATACTGCTGTCCTCCCTCACTGCTCTCTTCATGTACTTCCTGATTATGGACAGCTTGAGTAAGTGCAGCTTGTAGTGTTACACGTTAAATTGAGAGTGTGTACCAATTCATCCAATGATCTTGTACAGTTCAGTATTATTAATCAGAAACACATTTCTCCTTAAGGATGGTGTCAGAGAACCAAGACATGAGTAACTCAGCAAGAGACAATTTTTAGGGTTGGTCCATTGAGTTTTATTGAGTGATAGAGTTGTTAATCAGAAAATGTGCCCATGTTATGGCAGCTAACTAGGAATCAATGTTATATATGTGAATTATTAATGAAATTGCAGCTAGTGGACAGATTCTCTGTGAGTGAGCGAGCCAGTGAGTTAGTGAAAACATGGATGCATGAAGTGGTTTACATATGATACAAATCACAAACTCCCACACACAAATGTGGCACTCTATAGCATCTATTACATTACATGTCTTTTTCTGTGATGTATCATGACTACTTCAGTTTTATATCTCTTCATATGGGGTGATTGATTATCCTTGTGTTTGGTTGTTGCATGTTTTCTGTGACATTTTAAATTGTTCATTCATTTTTAAATTGTTTCGTATAGTCTCTATTTGTAGTCCCCCCCTGCAATGTTTTACATTATTTTGAAAATGTTTTAATAGTCGATTTCACTGAACAACAATAACCGTAAGATCAACCATTTGAGCCCCATTTCACCCTTGACTAGAGACTACTGAACACACTCACACACTGTACCAACTTTACCATTCCTAGTACCATTCCTAAAATATCCTCTCTTCCTGCTACCACCACCCTTCAAACGTGTTTAACCTGACTATATAATTACACCAGGTTTCATCATGCAGACACTGGAGATTGAGGTTTAATTATCTGTCCTCAACACAAGTGAAGAGGTGAAGAAATAAACTTAACATAAACTTTAATGTACACATTTAAATCACATTCTCGCGAGAGAACTGCATCTGCTTATTCTCAGTCTTGTCTATGACCTTTAGATTCGTGCTCGTCAGAGACAACCGTCAGTATGCGTGCGCGTCACAAGAGACTGAAAATCTGCACATTTCAGTTGTTAAATGTGCTCTGCTCAATCTTTTGGTTACGATTGGAAAAATCTGTTAATGTGTCCCCAGCATGACCCAATCAGAATGGATTCTTTGAGAAATGTAGTATAGATTGGATTACACTTTGGCATTTAAGTAGCATTAAATAGCATTTAGTTTTATAAAACTTTACGCCAAAAGTAGTGCATGAACATGAATGTATGTTTAATTCTACATTAGCATATACATTTTGACACCACCTCTTTCCAGTCTTCATGTTGAATGCAAGGAGAAAACACTGTTACTTTCATGTAAACCACTTAACTCATCGTAGATGACTCTTCTGCAATAGACCTAAGTCTGACGTAGTTTTGACCAAATATGGACCTTCGAACGTAAAGCGATTGCTCTTGGGGAAAATATTTTTTTCCTCACATAATCGTCCCTGTCACAGTCTATGTGTAATGCATGCTTTTTAAACTTGGACATTTTTTACATATGTACATTTGTCTCTCTAATGGCACTGGGTCAGTTGAATCCTGTAACCATTTTGCTAACAACAAGCGAACACTGGTGCGCATGTAATTTGTTTCACCTGCTAGCGGGACTTTTAAACTGTGACAGTGTGTTGCTGCTGTGATCTTGGCCAAACTCTGTTTAAACACCTCACGTTATCTACAACCGTGTCAGTACGTCAGTTTCATTGGCAGATATATCAACCTTTTTGATGGATGATCAAAAAAGTATTGAGAGGCATGGACTCTTACTTTTTAGATCGATTTGCTCCTGGGGTAGTCGCTCAATGCAGCCGTTACATTCTGCAGCAAACTGTTCTCGGGATCAACAATTTTCCATCCAAGTTAATAAGAGTCTTCAAGACGACCAACATGACCACGACCAACCAGAGAATATATATTGCCCCATTTCCTCTGTCTGACTTGTAACACTAGAACATACGTCCACACTTTCAGAGCTGGAGTCCCGCCAGCAGGTGATGCAAATCACATGCACACCAGTGTTAGCTTGTTGTTAGCAAAATTATTGTTTGAACTTGAAACAGTTATAGAATTAAATGGACCCAGTGCCTTTAGAGACAAATGTACGTAGGTACAAATATCCACTTTAACAAGCCTGCATTAAACAGACTATGACAGGGATGATTATGTGAAAATCCCTTTCATTTCCCCATAGAGAAATCACCTTAGACACAGAAGTCCATATTTGGGGCAAAGCCGACACCCAAAATGACATCACTTATGAGATCTATCCTCAGGACAGTGTTCCGTTTCTCTTTTGCTGCAGCTAAGATGATTTTGGATGTTAAAAACGGATACAGTCTGTTTCCATTCATATGGTTTACTTTAACATATATTTTGAGTACAGGCTTATCCTTGATCACATCATGTTATTGTGTTCAGTGTCTCCCAGGCACGCTCCACCAAAGAGTTAAGCCTGTCCCGAAGCTGAGCTGGAGCCACTGTGCAGAGTTTATTGAGACAAAAGCACAGCCATTATCACAGCTCCCCCAGATAGTGCGAGTAGCCACAGGGAGAAGAGGACAGACAGCCTGGTCTCTGGTACTAGTATCACTCTAGACCTGAAAGGCTGGGCCACCCGCTCCCATTGAGTAAGGATAGCCTGACGGGCTCCAGCCCACTGTCCAGGCCCAATCAGACGGTACTGATATGGGGTGCATGGACCCAGGAAGACCTTCAACCCCAGCATAGGATCTGTCAGTAGTAGTCTCAGGATGTTTGGTCGAACCCCTATCTGTGATTGGAAATGTATTATGATGATTATACACCTATTACATACATATGGTAACACAATGTTATTTAGTGGAGCTGACCTTCTCAGCCATGAAATCCAGGTAAGGGATGTAGTCCACCTGGAGCGCAGCCTGTCGTGGACAGGGATAGCTGAGAAAAGGAGAGAGGTGAAGTAGTTAATATGTCATCATTAACCTTGCATATTATTCTAATCACATGAATCACACTGAACTGAGATTCCAGCTTTAAAAACTAATCTTGGCCAGCTCAGCATCCTCAGAAAAGACACAAAGGGGCCAAACTCTTCTAGATAATGGCTACCTCCTCATACTTCTCTTCCTCTCAGACTCAATGACAGTGAGCATCGTCTCCTTGGGTGGAAGATGGCTCAAACCTTGAAGAAATAAAGACACCAACTGACAAGTCTTGTTCCCAATGCTTTGTGTGTGTGTGTGTGTGTGTGTGTGTGCATATATATATGTGTGTGTGTTTGTGTGTGTGTGTAAAGCTCGGGTATGTTTACCGGCAATGACCTTAATGGCCCATCGTGCCTGCATTTCCACTATTGGCATGATTGGTCCTTTGGTCTCAAACAGACCCATGATGGCCAATGTGGGATGTTCTAGAGAAGGAGGAAACAGTCTCCTGAAATTTGAGAAAATTGTGAAGTAACAATTTAGAATTGTGGTATTATATTACAGTAACAGGTGATAGTTCTAACATAATCAGGGTCCTCAGTGCCATTTTAAATGACATTATTGCTGTCTCATAATGCAGTATTGAGGTTTAATTCACTTGCTGAAATGCCGTTAGCCCAACCTATACAAGACATATCTCTATCCGCCCTGCGCTTACTTGTACAAGGTCCCCTCTCCGCCAGGCCCTTCAGACAGACTTGGGGGCAGGAATGGGAAGTCTCCATTATAGCCTGTACAGAAGACCACAACATCAATGTTCTGTTCCACCGTGCCATCTTCAAACACAAGCCACGAGTCCTGGAATCCTTGCAGGTGAGGCTTCATCACTAACGCCCCCTGAAGGATTCGGCCAGGAAGGTCGTCATTGATCAGAGGCTTTTTGTCAAAAAACCTGGGAAAGAGAGGAAATCGGGAAAGGAGTCAGTCAAACTCTTTACTTTGGTACAAATATCATACTTTGTCACATTCAAGATCACGCTTTGGAATTAGCTCGAGTGATAGCACAGCGGACTATCTTGAGTCCAGCTGTCCAGTTAGAAATGTCGTTATATGTAGAGTGACGTTAAAGAGTTGAGCGTAAGAGAGACGGCAGGAATTCTGCATAAAGAGGAAACGCTGAAGCTTAGGTTGGACAGTGAACCAAAACACGCCGACAGTAAACCCCAGTGGCTCGGGATCAAGACTGCTAAGCATCAGCTGCAGAGACAGGTGCACTTGCGGCTAACTCAAACCCGGGCAGTGCTCTGAATATCGGCCGTGGAAATGTGTCTTAGCAGAGTTTCAGTAGTCACCTGTGTCTGGGAATCAGGCCATACAATCTGTGGTCAAATTTGTGGTTCATGGCTCTCTCTGCCGCCCAGTTGACCAGAGCCTTGGGTAGAAGGAGGATTAGGATGTTATTGAACCTGGTGATGGCTGTCATGTCCAAGGGAAGACCATTGCTGGACATTCTGCTCATCACCCAGGCCCCTTGGCGTGTGCTGAGGAATGTCTGTCAGAGAGAGTAAGAGCACTGGGTGGGATACACTAGGCATATTTTGTGTCAACATAGATGGGCAACATTCTCACAAACATGCAAACAATTACACTGCAGAACAATTACATAGAGAGACAGCATGGTGGTTTCCCTTGCCCATCAGATTCCCAAATAGAATGCCCTGTTTAAGTGTCTTATGATAACGCCACAATAGCAGTATAGTAGCATAGCTCACACAAAATTGTAACAATAAGAGCCAACAATTAAACACCAAAACAATCATAAACGACAGATTTTTTTTTTTAGCATCTAGCTCAATTCCTCTGGATCGCAACTGCCCAACAAAGTTGGAGGCCACGTTTTTCTGTCCATCTTCTGCCTCACCTTCTCTGCAGATCGGCTAATCTCCACAGCAATGTCTCCCCCAGAATTGCCAATACCAACCACCACCACCCTTTTCCCCCTGAAGGCACCTGCATCTTTGTATTCCCAGCTGTGGAAGCACCTGCCAGGGAATGTCTCGTGACCTGGAGAGAACCAGATAGTGCTAAAGCTTAGAGGAAACCTTCTTCCTAGAATGTGCTGGAGTTAAAATCAATGCACTTCAATCCTCCATCAAATACTATACAAGTAGACTATATATGTTTGAAATGTGTGTGATGTCTGGTGCGTTCGCGGACCTGGGAAGTCTCCCAGGGGTAAGGTAGGCTGGGTGTAGTGGCCTGAACACACCAGAACGCCATCAAAGACGCGCCCGTCTTCCTCTCCATCCCTGTTAACAGTCACCACGTCCCACTGACCAGACAGAGAGAAATCTGGCCTTTGCCTCACACTTCTCACAGTGGTCTGAAGCACACACACACACATATATACACACACGCACACACATGGTAGGAAATGTGAGTGGCCTGACATGTACAGCATGTTGTAGAGACTTTAGAGAAGATAGCGGGAGCTCTGGCATAATGTGACCGGGGATGAGAGAGAGGAATAACCTGGAAACAAATGTGTCTGCGCAGGTCAAAGTGCTCAGCATAGAGCCTGAAGTAACGCAGGAGCTGGGAGTTGTGCATGTAGTTCGGATAGTCCGCAGGCATGGGGAAGTCACTGAAACACATCATCTCCTTGGAGGTGTTGACCACCAAGGAGCGGTAGATACTAGTACGCTCTGGCTCGGGTGACTCCTATGGACACAAAACAAACGCTGTTGATGATTCCAGGACGGCACTGGGCTGGTGCAAACACGTAACCCTGATCTTACGTTAGGACATCCCATGCATGGGAACTAATCCGCATTTTAAGATATTAATGGAAACAAAAATCCTGGACTGGGTAGAGACCAATATTCTGGATGCTCCTCACCCACCTTAAACCGCCACAGACCGCCAATGTCATCACTACTTTCGAAGCAGACAGGCTCCAGCCCCTCGTCCAGACAGCTCTTGATACAGGCCAGACCTGAGCTGCCTGCTCCAACCACTGCCACACGCCGGGTCATTATTGATCACTTGCATAGGGAGGGACAGAATTGGCACACAGTGTTAAAAATGTGTGATCTCTGGAAAACAGAGGAAGCTCAGGTGTATTTTAGAATCCCCCCTTAATGGAGGGGGACAAACAACACTTTGGAACTCTTTTGTGTAATCATTAACACAACACCGTAACCTTATTCTTAAAAGAACGAAACACGAGTCACCTACTCTCACCTTCTCCAGTAGGTTGATCCTAAGCCCTGAGCAGCTGTGCTCACTGACTAATAGCCTAAACACACATGAACTGGCTTGTGGCATAACACCCAACCAGTTAATCAGTGTTCTTTCCCTGGACTTTAACCATATTTGCTGGGATGCTGTAAGTATCATTCAAAGTGTTCGTTCCATACAGTAGTGATGACATGCAGCCATGCTTTGAGACAAACCTTAGTCTTCGCTCACAGTGGCAGAAAGCCACTGGTGAATATCCCCATACTGGTTTTAGGAGACAAAGATAGGTCAGTCACGCTAAAGGATACGTGTAAACAAATAGTATGACAAAAGGCGGTATTACCAGAAGTTGGTCCCAGTTGGGCGCACTGGCTTTCATTCACAGTAGCCCAGACCTGGGCATTTTACGGCATTTTACGGCGCGGGGGGCGCACCGTTGGCTGTCGCGTGAGGTCAACCGGAAGTGACAGCAACGAGCAACGCGCACAGCTTGTTTACAGCAACAGCTCGTCGCGGACGACATGACATACAACAAGGACAGAAGTTTGAGTTGAAAACAACGAACACGCAGAATGGATAGTGATGGCCGGCTACGACCTACGCGCTACCGCACGGCCACGGCCGCTTATGTTTATTGAGTGAAAATACTTTTATAAGTCAACGACGTCACTGTCGCGTAGTGTTTCGAGCGCTTCGTGAAGCCTCGGCACAATTGTTGCAATTGTTTCGGTGTTTCGGAAAGCCTCGTTCTGGCCATCCCTAAGAATGGACATCGCGAAGGGAAACGTAGTACCGCGAGAAGCTAAACGGGAAGGCGGGAAGAAGGTTAAAGGGCCGCCAGACCCGTATGAGCACAAGCCGACGTGAAGGTCTTACCCAACTCTCACCACTCACACATCTACCGCGGCGTGATTCTGAGTGAGTCTACACACGTGAAGGTTTTGACAACTTCCGGCCTCTGCAGCAGGCCCACGTTTGCTTGTATGACAACACTATCGTGATTGTGTGTGATTTAGGGCTACAGAAATGAACAAGTGGCCATGACACTTTTTTACTATTTCATCCATTTCATGTTGTATGAAGACATGACTTTAAAAGTTACACAGGCGCTTTGCATAACTTGATTGCACTGTAGTGATGTTGACACGCATTTTTCTTTGCTGTATTAATATATTAACGTTACTTGAAATGCAGCCACTTCACCCGTCTAGTGCAGTCTAGTGACCTCTACACATATGTGGCTCAGTACCTTCTTGTTTTCATTTAAAAAAAGTAAACTATTGTTGTTGTGTTTTGGCATCTCAAGTGGCACAACCTTTTCTACAGAAAGAGCCAGAATTTCAGCCATTCTCCGTCTTTTATTTGCATATATGGATAACAAAGCATTCCATGTCTCAGGGTGAAAAACGAAGCAACATATGAAAACAGCAAAACACAACACATTATACATATACAACATTCCCCCAGGCAGCAAGGAACAAACCATGGGGCTATGAAAAGCCACATGTTCACTCTATGCCTTCCATTCTGTGATATTGTTTCATTCACAGTTTCATTGTAACTGGACAGAAGAAGTAGGGTGAGACATTTAATATATACATTGTTGTAATCACACAGAAATATGAAAAACACTCCTCATTCATGGTCACTAAGTTAAATATAGTGGAAAAAATTTAAGGATGCTATAAATCTCACCGGACTACAAAGAAATGACAAAGGAGTGAAACAAGAATTGAAGTGAATGATAATCCGTTATTTATATCTCTCCTGTACATATTTCCACATAGACCCAGAAACACTAGAGATGGACAGAAATCACCATTCTGTATGTCGGCGCTAACTGTTCTCTTTTCATGTTATTTGACCCCTGCTGCACGTTCAGACTGCCTGTGGACGGAGGTTCGAGAGCAGGGTGGGGATGGTGGTGGGGTTGCGGACATGGACGTAGTAGACGGCCGCTCCTCCGGCCGTGACGAGCAGGCTCAGCTTGAACAGTCGGCCAGCGATGGAAGGCTCATTCTCCTCCACCTGGCAGAGATATGGGGGAAGAGTTAGATGACACGTGTCCTTTCATAATGATCTCACCGGCAAAATGTTCAGTCAGTCACATTGAATACCTAGTTATTTTTCAGATAGCTTTGGACTCTTGACATGTATACTGTACATTACACTATGATTACATGCCAGGTCAGTAGTATCTAGTGGAAACAATGTCCATAGCAGACCTGTCTGGTTTTCAGGGGCTGGTACATGCGGTCGAACTGGGTGAAGATTGCTTTGCGGGCCCCCTCCCATTTCCCTGGTCCCATGAGACGATACTGGTACATCGAGACGGGTCCCCACAGAATCTTCTTGAACAGCGGGTAGTCTGTGAAGAAGAGCCAGGGAAGACTTGGCCGCGCTCCAATCTCTCCAGCTAAATCATCCATGTAGGTGACAAAGTCCACCTGCAGGGGTGTGAGCTTGGACAAAATGTAGCTGTGGGGAGGATATATCATACAATTAATGTAATATTCCACTGCAGTATTAATGCAGTAACTCAATATAGAGCGCAGAAGAAGAAGAAAATCTGGAATTTGAGGGTTGGTTGCAATAGTAATGAGGCAAATGAACATCGAGAGACTCACTTGTTTTCCATGTCCTTGGTGTCCTTCTCAACTGCCTTTATCATGGCCTGGTTTGAAGGCAGTTGTTTATACCCTGAAGAGACAGAAAGCTGAGGTAAATAGCAACCGAATGCTTGGAAGGTCCCCTAGGTTAGGGTTCCAGATCTGAGCTGAGATGCCACTAACAAACCAACGACTACTCGACCTTTGTGTGTGTGTAGGGAGTATTAGATCTGCAGTTGAAAGTCCCTGCCTCTTGCCCAAACCACAGCGACTGATGCTGATTTATAATAAGACATGCAGCCTCACCTTTGAAGACGCGTGCGACCCAGCGGGCCTGCATCTCAGCCTGAGGCATGATGGCTCCAAGGGCATGGATGAAACCCACAACAGCCAGAGTGGGGTGCTCCAGGGTAGGAGAGAAAATATGCTTGTACAGGCCCATACGGTGGCCAGTCTCGTATTTGACGCTGCTTGGCAGGAAGGGGAAGTCATAGTTGTATCCTGTGGCGAACAAAATCGTATCCACCTACAAGAGGGGGAAAAGATCAGAGCTGAAGTTGTGTTTTATGTCGACAAGATATTGGATATTTAATGCAGATAGTTGATTTCGATATCTTTAGAGGAATAGTCCTCTGACCTTTTCCACGACACTGCCATCATCAAACACCACGGTGGAGCCGCAGATCTCCTTCACATTTGGTTTGATAATGACAGTCCCAGACATAATCTTCAAAGGCAGGTTATCGTTGATCACAGGGATCTGACTGAACAGCCTGTGGAGGTG
>OMOT01034288.1:0-18319 GCA_900312575.1 Acanthochaenus luetkenii
TCAGAGTCGTGTGCAGTCGGTTTACAGTGAGTCCAGCTGCTGAAAATACACGTGCGGCCTATACGTCTCAGGCAGCAGAAGTAGCTTCGCGCTAACTTTACCAGCCTCTGGGATCTTCCTCCGTTGACTTTCCTCCAATCTGTGGGACTGATATTTAGCGATGGTGGAATGTCCTTCAGAATGTTGTCCACTTCTGTTTCCATGTCGTTGGTGCGGGTTTAGTAAATTAGTGTTCGCCCAGTAGCATTAGCATTAGCATTGTGTCTCAGGCTTGCCTTGCTTCATGGACTGCAACACTGCCTGTGTGAACTCCGACCCCCCTGTTGGTCACATGGTTCACTTCGTCTTCTTATGTGTAGTGCGAGCGCCCTCTTGTGTTCAACTTAATGATTGCATTTCACCAACAACTCCCTTTGACACAATTAAGATGAAATCTCAAATAGTTACATTTGATCGTTAGGTTTGAAATGTTAATCGACCAAATTATGAAAGATTGTTAATCGATTAACGACTAATCGTTAACACCCCTAGTCTCTATGTGTCAGTTGCATGGTAGAAAGCCCGCAAATAAGGTCTAAGGTCCAAAATAGCGAACTTATCCTTTAAGTTAGTAGGTTTGTATGTGCAACATGCTAACGTTTGTCAGTGTCCAGTCGTGGGAAGTAAAGCTTACTATCGTAGAAGTAAAATAACAACTGCTATTCATCAAAGTTGTTAATTATCAATAATTATTCACAGCCGTTCTTGTATGCCATCCTGACATCCACCTGAGGTCGATACAGCTACAAGGCTACTGGGCGGGAAACATGTGTGCTACCATACCAAATCTGATTCCTTTATACCACACTCATAGTTATAATTTTAAAATGTATTCAGCCTTTTCAAAACCACCCCAAAGGGGCATTTTGCTGGGAAAATACACATAAAATTTTTATCAGATATAAAGTTGACATTTTATTGAAATAGGTGCTGGTGGTGGATTGGATGTTTGCTAAATTGAAGCATGGACCCTAATGATCCAAGGTCATAAGTGTTGTTCTGTGAGTGATGTATGCTTGCCTATAAGCAAGGTTAAGTTAGTCAAATTTCAGCATGAAGGTTGTTTTATAGTGCTGTCTCGTACAAAGTCAGAAAGAGAACTTTCATATCAGGGTTCATAGTCCACCTGTGTCACGCTACTCTGTGTCCTGCAAAGCATTAAAGATGTGCTTGTGAAAGACCTGGGCCACTTGGCTTGAATTTCCAATACCCAGTCCACTCCTGACCTATGTTCACTGCTTCTGATGACCATTATTGACAGTGTACATTGGCTTCCCTTCAGTTGCCGTTTATATCCCGTGGATGAACAAGGATATGATGCCTCTTTCTGTTGTGTCTTGTGTGTGCATATGTTCTGTGCATCAGCTCTTAGGAGCTCACCACCACCAGTAAAGCTGTATAAGCACCGGGTTGACGGGACTGACGGAAGTGGCGCGTCATACGGGGAGCTGCGTAGTGACATCGCCATGAGTTACAAACCCATTGCCCCCGCGCCGTCTGGCTCAAACCACACCCCTCCAGGTTTTCTGACACCAGGCTGCCTTAATGTTGTTCCTCGTATTCATGCAATTATTGGCCAGTTGCCTTGCCTGTGTGTTATGGATATGTGGATCGGTACACATACATAGAAAATGTTAGCCCACCTTTCTGACAATACAAAAAATGCATTGGAAGGCAACTTGCTTGTGGTTTGGCTTGGTTTGTGTTACAAGTATCGGGTACAACCAGCCGTGCTTCAGGGTGTCAGATGTATCCCTCTCCTCTGTCCAGGCTCCAGTGTGCCCTCCCCGTCTCTGCCCTCCTCGTCCAACTTCAGGCCAGCTTTCAGTGACTTTGGCCCACCCTCCATGGGCTTTGTTCAGGTACGTCTGGGATACAGTCATCTCTACGGTTCTGTGGTCTTATACATAGGTTATTTATGTACAATACTGTATGTATAACTGTAACCACTGTACAAGTGTTTTCCCCGTGGACCTGCAAAGCTCCTAGTTGAAAGCTTCCATCTAACACTGGCAGTGCTAGAGGTTTGATACCCAGGAAAATGTGTGCTCTCATGGCTTTGTCAGACATGTTGGATAAAATTGCATACTAAATGGAATTACATTATGTCATATGAACCAGTCTATTATAACATTTTTGTTTACATTGTCTTCCACTTCACTTCATGCCCCCCCCCCCAAAAAAAACCCAACAACATACATGTCTGTGCGCGCACACACTCAAACAGCCGGTCAAAGTGTCTCAAGGGTCCACCTACAGTGAGCTTCTGTCTGTCATTGAGGAGATGAGCCGTGAGATCCGGCCCACATATGCTGGGAGCAAGAGTGCTATGGAGAGGCTAAAGAGAGGTATAGCAGTAAGAGCTGTTCTACAAACATGATTTTCTTGTAGGTTATACTTCGATTAAAAAGACACAAGCAAAATCGGCAACAAACCAACACATATTTTTGCTATTTTATCCCATTAATGTAATACCGTCGATTTAACTAACTTCTTTGCACCTTGTGTTTGTCTTGTTCAGGTATAATCCATGCCCGTGCACTGGTCAGGGAGTGTCTGGCAGAGACGGAGAGAAGCGCCCGCACGTAACCTTATGGGAAGACCCCTTCACCCCTCAGTCTTTCCTCTGTAGAAGCCTATCCTCATGGAGATCCCGTCGTCACTTTTTCAACCTCTCCTTTCTTCCTTACTTCGTATCCTCCCACCCTTTACGCTTTTCTCACTTGCTTTTTATAAGCTGCATTATGTCCTCGTCTCCACTCTACCCTGCATTCCATTAATTCCTTTTTTAAAATCTACAACCTTTCTGTTACCTATGGGGTGTATTCAAAATGCACAAGGTTCAACAGGTTGTAAGAGCTCAAAGCAGTTTTTGTACCTGTTTCTAAACAAGACTGTGGGGGATTTGAACTGGTTTCTAAGATGAGCTGTGGGTAAAAGGCATAGGCCTTGTTAAATGGACGGGAATGGGTATAGTACCTTTTTTTGTGTCTAATATTGACATTTGACCAAGAAAATTGTCATTTTTATATTTAATGAATGAAATCAATGTACAAACTGAATATCTCCTCAAGCTGCTATAATACTGAACACCACTCTGCAACCAAAGGATCAGTTTAGCACCATATTTTTGTCTGTGCAAAATTATCTGAGCATCTTGTATATACCCCAATGCCATTGGCCCTTGCTTTGCGTTCATAGCATTTTGTAGTAACAATGGATGTTTTGATAGTCTCCCCACCTCAAGAACTCTGTACATCTTCAAGTCAGTTTGTTAGTATGGCAATTTTGTACACCAGATTTTTGCAATTCTCTATGTATATCTTAATTAAATAACAGGGAAAAAATGTCTGTTTTCATTTATTACATTACAGCATTTAGCAGATGCTTTTATCCAAAGCGACTTACAATAAGTACATTTTGTCAGTAGTCAAACTGACTCTTCATCAGCTAAACCTATAGGAATAAGTAGCATTCGTAGATTGAGTTTATTTGTATTTTTAATTTATGTCAAACACATATATATATAACTAATATAAATATAAATAACTAATTCTGGGTTATTGAGTCGATTACTATACTTGTGACAATTTTCTATAGTAGTTAAATGCACGATCATGACATGTCTGACAGTGATGTGAGAATATACTTTGAATGGTGGAAAAGCAGATGTTTTCAATTGTGTACGCATGTTGCATATTTATGAATGTTTTAACCTTAAACACATTTTGAAAACCGGTCTGAGGGACATCCCTTCTAAAGGGGCTCAGGTAAGTGAGTTCTTTCTACTGCTCTTTGAGGTGGCCTGCTACCAATCTTATGGAGCCTTTGACAAGGGGACACATAACATGTTTAACGAGCTCCAGTTCACTGATGGGCCATATTACTTCAACTCTTTCTTGTCTACAATAGTCCAGGAACTTCATGTGAAAATAACAGATCTAGGGATAAACACAATTTATTATATTATACATAGTCACAACCTCAATTAAACAGGGTGGTTTAATGACCAACTGCTTCACGTGAAGGGTAATGGGTAGGTCTTTACAGTCAGAGGCAAGTGAAGGAGATACTGAGGGTTTTGCTGAGTAAATATTGACAAGAACATACAACAAAATGGCAGTAATATATCATGAAATCACAAGGAATAATATTTCTTAGATGGAGCACATGGTATATATGAAAGAAGCCAAAAGTACATGGGTGAAAGCAATTTAACAATTTAACGTGAAATATTTAATGATTGTCACCGACATCTGTTTTCCAATCCTACCTACCTAGAATGGCCTCCTGCTTATTCCATTCCTTCTGCTATGTGACCAAGATGTAAAAGGGGATTTAGCAGTACAAGATAGATGTGTGCACGTGTGTGTATAATGTCCATGGTGCAATTTGTGTAAAAAAATATATTCCTGGAATGGGGAGCATTTCCTGCTGCAGTCCTTTGCAATCTTTCATTGTTGGCCTAATAGTGAACCTTTGATTATCCAACAGATCTGAACATACAGAGAGAGAGAGAGAGCAAGAGAACAGAAAATGCCAGTATAACCTACTTTGGCAATTTGGCTTTTGCAATACGATAACGTACAACAAACAGCTGACAAATCCACCATTAAATAAAAATATTTCTGCAACAATTGTGTAAAAGCTGTTGTTGTCAAGGGTGACATACTGTAGGCAGCCAGTTTATGCAAGCAAGTTATTTACATAGCTAATACAAGAACAGGCTAAGCAAGAACTTGGAATTCAGATTTCCTTTAGAACACCACAATGCGCTGACCTATTGGTGCTGCTGGCCACTACAGACCGTAGGAGCATCATGATATACCTAGAAGAACATCCACAGATTCTTTTTTGTGTGTGTGTGATTATGGATTTTTATAAAAAAGTAAAACTGACAATGTCAGGAAGCCACGTCTGCATCAAAGATAAGACTTTATATTTAGAGGAAGGGAGATCAAAAGAATAAGGCAAGAAAGCCTTCCCCATTCCTTTGGCAATTCGCAGCTTGGTAGTGTCGGTGAAGTGTGAGGTAAGGTGTGTGTGTGCATGTAGCATGTGGTGGGGAAAATGAATGGCTTTGGTGCATGGATAAAACAAACTGTTTCTCCTCCATCTTGAAATTCAGTCACAAGCATCCTCTTGTTAGGACCCCATGAGCGATTCAACCCTGTGAGAAAGAAGAGGAAAACCATTATATCAAATAAGGTTCTCATAAATGAATGTTTGGTGGCCATAAAGGGGATGGATGGAATGCGGTCAAACTCATTACAAATTAAACAAAAGCAGACTGACTGTGGTGGCAGTGGCTGGTTGCCTGTTGTTGAACAGGCCTTTGTAGCGACCCTTCTCCTCCTTTCCCTTGGTCCGGATCCTGTCCTCCATGGCCCGGAGCTCCTTGGCCACAGAGGGCCCCAGTGTGGGGTCCAGCTCCATCACCTTGGCAAAGTCCGCTCGTGCCTCTGTCTCGTTCCACACTGCGGCATGGGCCTTACCCCGCTTGTATAAGGCCTTCACATTGTCTGTAAGGAAGGGGAGAAAGCAAAAGGAAATACTAGAAAATGCGCAGACCTCCGCCAAGGACGCTGTCCAACTTGTAGTTTCCCCATATAAAATTCTGCACTTTGGAAGTATACGGCCGTATGAAAGTAAAATACGGGAAATCACGGCGCGATGATCTCTTGCCATGTATGCAAGTGGCTGATTCTTCCGTGTATTCAGCCATTTAGAGACTTGAGAAAAATGTGCTGAAGTCGCTTCTTAACCTGCAAAGTATTGTACCTTGCCCTTCTCTCTGACAGGTTTTGGTATATTGCAGGGGAACCTTTATTCTGAAGGACTACGTGACCTGTGGCAACGTCATCAGTGACTTTTCTACAACGTTTCGTGCAAATCCGTTCATAACTTTTTGAGATATCCTGCTGACGGACAAGACAGACAGGCAGACGGACAGACTGACTCAAAGACGCACAGACAAACCCACCAACTCCATTGGCGGAGGTAAAGACAGTTTTCGTCGTCTACCCTTATAGTCAACTTCACATGTGATCAAGGGTTTCCTTCATATGCTCATAGAGGCAGGTCAGGAGGGAGACCGAGGACGTAGTTACTCACGACGAACAACTAACTACATTTTCAAACAAAGCTAAGTCACCAAATGGTTCATACAACTTAAGGGAAGATGAGGCTTCTAATCAAGCGACTGACTCAGAGGTTAAAAGGAAAAGAAATAAATACAAATCTCGTGACTCAAATTTGTTGTCGGGTCAAGTTGACTTGATTTTATGTAGAATAGCCATGAACATGATGTTTTCACACGGAGAAGCTTCTTTTGTACACATATTCCATTGCAGGTTTGACACAATTCAAGTTGACGTTTCAATCTTTGAAATAAAACATAATCTATTGCCCTTTTCACACAGACAGAAGGGCTAGTTTATAGAACAATCAGCCGTTAAACCAGACAAACAAAATCAATCAATTGCTCAGTCATTCACAATATTAACTTTCTAGTGGTGTTGCTCAAGATGTATTTGTTTTCATGCATTCTGACACCTTGATTCCATTCAAAAGTCGTAATTATTAAGAAACTTACTGTGTCTATCACAAAACCTGTATGGTTGGCTTTCCAGTAAAATATTAAGTACATTTTGTGGTGTTGAATACTGAGCATTGGCATATAAGAAGTGACTACAATAGGTATTAGTTGAATAAGGCACAGGCAGTAAACTATAGTTGTAGATGAAACCCTCTATCTCAGGTGGCTGCTGTTACAAATGTAAAAACAGTACATAACAACTACAAGGCTACTATTATCAATAAGGCGATCAGATTCATTAGAATATCCTGCATTAAAAACAAAAAGTACTGTTAAAAAAGTAGCCAGAAAGGAGTCAGTGACCGGTTATTTCCGTAGATATAGCTATCGGTAATATAGTATATAATTCTCAAACACATGCACACAAAATGTCATGGTACTGCATTATTGATTCATTTTTTTCCTCATATAGCCTATTGCTTCTCTGGAATCCAAACAACAAAAATCTGCTAGAGTAAAACTTGAATCCCTGCTGATTATTGTACAGCAAGAATAACAACGCCTTACCTTCATATTTGAAGAGCAGGGATGAGCAGTGTTCGATGACTTCGTAGTACTGGCCCTGGAGTAACTGGCATTGGCAGTAGTTGAGAAGCAGGGGCGTGATCATATGGTCCAGCTTGATCCACACCTCGTCTCCAGGATGCTCCTGAGAGGAGAGGAGAGGCACAGACAGGAGTTAGAGACACTTGGATGTATTGTATTGTGTTAATACTAGAGAGGACAGGATCAAATATATGATTCTCTATTTACCAAAGCAATGCTTGTGCAAGAAAAACATCAAATGGATTTCATTTTGGTCTTTGATGTAGAGAAATGTGTTTTCATTTATCCATACTAACTGTACAATTTAAGGATTAACTGTCCCCTAACCTTCATCTGTAGATTTTTGAGGCAGGCAATGCCATTGTAGTATTTCTCTGTGGCCTGCTTAATGTCGCCCTGTTTGAAAAGGGTGTTGCCCTCCTCGTGGATCTGAGGCACCAACTCCATTTTCTCTTTGTCTGTCATAGCCCACACATCCAGCTGGAATGCTCCAGGAGGCAGCACCTGAGGAGAGGAGGAGAGTTGAGATCAGTGGATAGATACAGTTATATAGTTATAAGTTCAGATACAGCTTTCACTGATGAGGAGACTGGGACAGGACTGGGAACAGCAGAGCGGTTGTGTCTGTAGTTGACCTTTGTAGCACAAAGTATTGATTTTATGATATATAATGACATGATAATGTGATACTTTATTGATCCCCTTGGGTAAAGTTCAGGGGGATCAGAGCCAGTTACAGAGCAGCGCCCCTGGAGCAGGTGCAGATTCAGTGTCTTGCTCAAAGACATTTGGCACTTAGCAGGGACGATGCTAGATGACACAGGGGCTGGAACCCAGGTCCACCAGCTTAAAGACATCTCCCTACTCACTATGACACCCTGCTGCCACAACGCACATGCCAAGTTCATGGTATATGGTCTGTGGCACTGCCCCCACCCACCCCTAGATTTTTGGGATGCTGTGCATCTGCAACAGCGTTTTTTTTCACGACACTAAAACAAAATTGTTATCAATAAGACTGGCCGCTCCTCTGCGCCAGGAGACCCACATCACCTAACCAAACCACGAATGAGTGGTTCATCACGTGTGCATGTCCAGTCATGCACGTACTGTCAACAATTACAGTTACAATCTAGAATATCTCCCTTCACACTGACCTCCAGCAGCTCTATGGTGAAGATGAGCGGCTGTGGCCTGGCCTGAAGGTGATCCAAGTCATGGTGCCCCAGAGAGTGGTGGGAGTGGATCTGGGCGATGCCGCAGCAGTGCCTCTGGCCCTCCAGGGGGTCCTTCCCTGCGCTGATGTTCCTCAGGGACTGGGACACCAGTGGGTAAAGTGCTGTGTGCTGACGGGTGAGGACAGAGAGAGGAGAGGTAGGTGTGAACGAGGGTGAGAAAGAAAGAACGAGAGAGAGAGAGAGAGTGTAAGTGAGCGACAGAAAACTATCTAAGTAGAGAAACAGTCAGCACCAAGCAAAGGCCAATACCACTACCCTGTCGAAAACCATCTGGCCGGCTCACTAACCTTGGTGTCGCAGGTAAATTCTGCAATCTCGCCTTCTCTCATGGTGATGACCACAATCTCCCACACAGCCAGCTTGAACTTCTTGCCCAGGATGAGCTCCATGGGTTTACTGCGGCCCCCCATGGTTCTGGAGTCATCCAGCACTGTGCCATCACACAGGCTGGTGCAGTAGTGGAAGATCACCTGGTGAGGTAGCACAGGAGAGATGGCATGGAAACAAGCAGCCTAAGACTCCACTCAGCAGAAGAAGTAGATAGTAAATAGAACCACAAATGTAAAATTTCTAAAATGTAAAATCATCGGGGGATTTTTTTGGGCTTCAAAATCAATATGGCAGCTTGTTTACTAGACACAAAAGAGGAATCGCCACTAGTATGGCAAGCTTGGCCAGCCGAGAAGGTCCACCGTGTTCTGCCCAACCACATCAGACAACAGATTGGCCAACCAATCACCACTCACAAATACACGGTATCCTGTCCCGCCTACTTCTCCTACCGTCAGAGGGGAAAAAAAACAAAAAAAAGGAGGAAAGCATTTAGCCAAATAAACAACGTAACCAAAATCTAACGTCGCCACAAAGGCAGCGGGGTCCCGAAGCTCGTGAGCGTTATCTGTATACAAGCGCGACGCTTCTGCTAGCTATGACGTTCAACAAAATGGACAGCCAGTCTTAACGTTAGCCAAGTTAACTGATGATTAGCATTCACGTTAGCTGCTTCGCCGTACTTCTAATAACCAATGTACGAGATTGGACTCAACCCATTGAACCTTTTCACATAATCGTTTTACCTTGGTTCCATCGGGGAACGTCGATAGCTGTCCTCTACCGGGGCTGATCAGTTTCTTTTGTATCCCTTCTTCGAGGAGCTTGCGTGCCTGTTCCTCCATCCTTGACCGAGTCACTCAGCGACAGCGACGATGTTTGCCGAATGCAGTTCAAAGACGTCATTTCGGACGGCCTCGGACTGCGACCACAGCGCCTTCTAGAGGTGGACCATTGTAATGGCTACAATAAGTGATGTCACTAGCTGTGGAATTATAGTGGCTGCCATCAAAATGGTTAAACATATCATTATAGATTTATTTCCAAAGGTTCTTTAAGGTATTGCACTCTGTAAACAAATGAATGATTTCTCCGTCTCTCGTAGAAAAGACACAAACATGTAATGCGTTACATGGGTAGATATGAAGGATTTAAAAATGTGTTTCTTTTATCTTGTTTGGAATGGAATATTTATAGGGAATCAACTAAGCTTCCCCCCCAAAAATCCACATTAAAAAGGGAAGAATTTGCCTCTTGGAGCAAGTCTGTTTTTTGAGTGGAGCATTCCCCTTTTGCACGCAACTATTGTAACAGGATTGATCAAATAGGCTCACACCCTCCAAGGACAGCTCCAGAAGTTTCTCTACTACTCCACAACTCAAGTGGTTTTTCATTAGTTGAATAAGGCCACTAGGAATTGTTATCTATATATAACTGCACTCCTTGTGAGGTACAGGAAACTCACGGCTAAACATAAACTGTTCATGTCAAACATAAACAAAGACAATGTCTCTTGACACAGAATAATCTCCCAAAATAGTGACTTCAATTTTCCTATTACATATGAGATCCTTCAATCCAGTTATACATTCTTCCTTTGACACCAGCAAGTAGCACTGTAGTTTTATCAATGAACCATCTTTCCAAAGTGAATCGTAGGCTTTTTCTATATCAATAAATACAGCCACATCACTCTCTTTATTCGACAGAAGACAATCTCCCGCCTTCAATTAATCCAAAATGCTGCTGCTAGGCTCTTGACTAATTCAAGGAGATGGGAACATATTTCACCCATCCTCGCCTCCCTTCACTGGTTGCCTGTGAGAATAGATTTTAAGATTTTGCTGATAACGTTTAAGGCCTTATAGGGTCAAGATCCTAGCTACATTTATGCTGGTCCCTTATGAGCCACAACGCAGCCTCAGATCCTCAGGAGGGGGTCTCCTGGTCGTTCCAACAACCCGTCTCATTACCAAGGGTGACCGGGCTTTTTCAGTCCGGGCCACTCAGCTGTGGAACTTGCTGCCTGGGCATCTCAGGCAAGCAAAATCGGTATCGTCCTTTAAATAACTTCTTCTCAGTTTTATACAACGGCCTTCTCATAGTTTTATTGATTTATTATTATATCTACACCTTTTTACCTGTGCTTAATCTTTTGTTTGTATTATTTTTGGCTTGCCCTTTGTGTTTTTATTGTAATTGTTGTCCTTTTTGTCTCTTATTTTAATGTGAAGCACTTTGTAACGTGTTTAGAAAAGTGCTATATAAGTAAAGTTATTATTATTGTAACAGCTAGGGAGGAACAGTGACTTGTTTTTTAATCGATCCGTTGCCAGGCCTGTCCCTGCAGAAACTCAAAGACTGAAATGTAGTTCCGTGACTGCAGTTATAATGTTGTACCCAAGCACAACGTTGTGATCTCCATATAACGGGGTAGAACTGAGCAACCACGGCCGCTCTCGGCTTCCATACGTAAAGTAATTAAAGAGGCTAACAGAGAGGAAGACTGGAACTAATAGAAAGAATAAGTTGAAATGAGAAGATAGTAATGAAAATTATGATATAAATAGTGTTGGTTTTTCTATGAAATTCTAGCAGGAGGTAACAGATCAGCAGCAGAAATGGCCTAGCACCTGCCAATCACCTGGCACCCCCAGGTGTAAAATAGTCCCTGATTATATGGCTAGAACGAAAACCAGCAGGGCCGTGGGTCCTAAGGGTCACTGGGGCTACAGAGTATAACATCTTTTGTCAATTAAGATATATTGTACGGGAGAAAGTACTTGCATTTAATGAGATATGGAAAAGTGGGAGGTTGCATAGTGAGTGGAAATATGCAGCGATCGTGCTTATTCTTAAATAAAGAAAAGGTGCTGCTAAACCAGGGTCTTACAGACCTATTGCCCTTACATTGGGTATGTGTAAAATAATGGAAAGAATGGTTACAAACAAGTTGGTACATTTGTGTTCTTTGTGAAATGTCAAAATGGCACCAGAATAGGTCGATCCACTATGGATTCTGATATGGTACTGGATTTAAGTCAAGTCAAGTTCATTTGCATAGCCCTTAATCACAGTTACAGTGCCAAAGGGCTTCACAACACACAGTATGGAACAATAAGTGAAAACGACTCTCTCCAGCCTCAGACCCTCAAGGAGAAGAAGGAAAAATGCCAAAGAAAACCTCATTAGGGGAAAAGAAAATGGCAGAAGCATTTTGATGGGCCTCACAGAGAGGGATCCCCCTTCCAGGATGGTCAGGTGTGAAATGGATGCAGAGAGTGAGCAGACAAATAGTAAATGTCGATTACAAAATGTAACAGAAACAAAACACACATATTAGATATCAGAAAGGCAATAGTGAATAAAGAGTGATGTGGCTGTACTTATTGATATAGAAAAGGGACACAATTCACGGAAGGACGGTTTATTGATAAAACGACGGTGCTACTTGCTGGTGTCAAAGGAAGAATGTATAACTAGATGAAGGATTTCATACGTATTAGGAAAATTGAAGTCACTATTTTGGGAGATTATTCTGTGTCAAGATAGAAAATGGAACCCTTCAAGGATGTGTTATAAGCCCAGTGCTTTTCAATGTAATGATTAATAACATATTTCATGATGGAGCTTTATGGAAAAGAAAACGGAGTTTATGATGAATAAAATCCAAAAGAGCCTTATTTCAGGTGATGAAATGGGCAAATAAATTGTCGTTTAAGATTTCATACTGGGATATAAAAGAAACATCCCAAAGATAACTTTATCGATGTATGGAGCTGAAATTGGAAGAGTTACATGATTAACATTTTTATGGGTATGGTTTGATGGAAGTCTCAGATAGTGAGGATGTGCATAAATGTCAAAAAATGAATATTTTATCATGTCTGACAGGAAGGGACTGGGGAGCTGACAGAGAGACACTGATGAGGAATGATAAGAGACATAAAATATGTAGTGGTAATCCATTTCCAGCCTTGATGGTTGAAACTCTGTAAATTCCCTTGAGACTAAGAAGACAGAAGCTGGCCTTGAATATCACTGGTTTTAATTACATGCTGTAAAATATGACCATTCAGCTTCCAGGATCATTTCCGGAAGAGCTTCATTACAGATTCGTGGGCATTTCTTGAATAGAACAGAAAAGGATGATTTTATGAACAGAATCAAGAGAGGTAGAAGAGTTGGATCTACAGGACCAGAACCAGGAAGCAGATCTTTCGATGCTTGATACATTAAAAGAGATGTAAGATATTGTAGGTGTAGTAAATAATTATATGGGAAGTGTTTGTAATGCAGGCATTATTGTTGGCTTAAATTAAAAAGATGGAATGTATCTCTCTAACTAACCAGGTTAAGACTGGGACTCCTCACGTCACAATGAGTAATTAGCATCATATCTGTCTTGCTTGTTTGGCCATCCTTCAGTAGTGTCACTTATTATCTCGACTCATTGATGCTTTTATACCACATTATAATTGGTACGTGACATGTACACCTATTTCAGGGTATTCAGATAGTGTGTAGGGACGCTCTGCCATGAGAGAACGTTACACATCCAGTTACATTGGAGGACAGCAATTAGAATCATCCCAGTTCTGTGGAAGGTAGACTAATTCATGAGGTCGATCTCAAACACGCTGTGGTGTCTTTTATTGTATTTTTTGCCATTCATTTTTATTGACACTTTGGTGGACGCTGGTCAAACACTCATTCCAAAGGGAACTGTCTTGATGCAACACCTCTCTCATCTCAGCAGATCTGACGATCAAACAACTGTGACGCTATTGACAGTCTTTAGTTTGGGCTTTGGTGGTGTGCCCGTGATGTTACCGACATGGGGTAATTCTGAACAGCCAAAAGCCACCTGGGTTGGAGAACGGGAATGAATGGGCATTAGGTGACCGTCATACATTTATGGCTTTGTGTGTTTAGGTCTGTTCAATAACAACATGAAAAAGATCTCGCAATATCTTGATATTATTGATTTGAATCAATACAATTACATTTGAATGTTTAGGTGTTTGACTCAATCATACATATTGGTGATTGTTAATTTTGAGCAACATTTCAGTTATCGGGCCGACTTGCTAAACCCGTTTTGTGGAATACCCCCAATATTTTACAGAAAACAACAACAACAAACACATCAGTGCAATACGTCTTCTAAAGATTAAGAGTTGGTACATGCATGGTGAAATGTTTTGCATTTTTATACAATGCAAACGTCAGCCAATGCAGACACTACGCTTACTGCCTTTACGAATTTACCGTCTTACAGATATTGTGAATTGAGTGGGTAGGTAACAAAGGGAGACCATATGAGCCATGTCTGCTGACCATGCATCAAGATAGATCAACGTCTGGAAAATCCAGACAATGACCCTGACGCAAGGGAGTATAGTGTCTTCCTGTTTGAACTACAGGAGGACTGCAGTCTCTTCACGGAGGAGGTCAGAGACCAACTCAACACCGAGGCTTTCCGACGCTCATGTGATCCGTGTTCGTCATGTGACATCCCTAGTGTGTGTATGTGTCCATGCACGGACACAATGGCTATATTATTATTCTGGAGATTATTCTTGAAGCAGAATAGCTAAACCAGATAAAATTATAATAGCAGTAGGTATTCCAGAAAGCTAACTGGCTACTCTGTTGTACTGCAATCAAATGTTTCCATAAAATACCAGATATTATGTTTTCATCACAAGCTGAGATGTTACTGCTACATGTCAAAATTGTAAACTGTATCTACATTAAAAAACCAGCAGATGGCAATAAACAGCATTGAACCTCATAGTGGGCAGGGCTACAAGTCTGACCCCGCCCCCCTCCGCAGTCTGCAGCTAAGTATATTGGGAGGAGGCAGAGAGGGCTCTCACTTTGTCCCCATTTTGAAAGCTGAATCAACTGACGCAATTGAAAAGCAATACACAAAAGACTTTATTGTAATTTCACAGTCATTATTCACACATATGACGTAACAAACAGGCAGAGCAAATCTCCTTCTCTTCCACGTACACATACAGACACAGTCGGCTCGTGTAGTGGGAACATAATCGAGGCACTGAGTGGTTGAGTTAGTAGTGGTCATTACAATGACAGGATACAAATATTTAAAAAACAACAACAACAATGTGACAATATCGTTTTTGTTACAAGTGCCAAAATTACACTTCAAGATAATAAAACGCAAAAAAGAAATGCAGTGAAGATGTAGTGTAGCATAAAACGTCATTTTTCAAAATAAGGTAGGTAGAACAACTTGAAGCCTCTTCTCCCGCGGACAGCACAGCTGATGTATATGACATGGTACACTGGAAATAAAGGGAATACGACATTACATCTACAGCACGAAGCATGCATTAAGGTGGTGCAGCCCAAAGCCACGTTAAAAACAACATTCAAGAGAAAAGTTCTAGGAACCAAATGTTCTATTTACCCCCAGGAATGAAGAGAAGAAATCCAGGGACAAAGAAAATGGCACTTGAAACACCTGTAGGGATCAGTTATAACCCACATGAGGACACAGGCACCACTACTAACTAAGTAATGCGACCACACATTTTTAGAATAGACTTTAAGGCCGTACTGACTCATTTTAAAGCATCATTGTTTTTGTGAGACCCATGTGAGCTGGGAGTGCCGCCAGTAGTCCTTGGGCAAAGGTCTCAAGGCTGGAACACGCTTCTCCGTCTGTACGCAATCGGGTGTCGTTGGGAGACGGTCGGATATGTCCGCGTGGCTGTTTGCCGTTTGTACTTGTATGGATTTTGTGTATGACGTTACGTGTCCATAGAGGGGCAGTGTCACATTTAGTCGACCACAATGTACAGAAAACACAGAAGAAATCAGTTTTCTCCCCCAGTGAAAGTGTAAACAAACCACTGCATTCTTGAAACAAACATGAAAGAAATGGCACTGTCGCATTTCTCAACAGAAATGCTCAGGACAAGGACGAGATGGGAAACGATATTGAATGCGGTGAAGAGGAATTTATTTGCCCGCCGCTCTGTGTGAAGATCAGTTGTGGCAACGCTATGCTGAAATGTAGCTGAAACTCAAGGAAGGAGAAAAGGAGGTGGTCTGTGACACATCCAGGCAAGATGAGGGGGATCATACTAACTTTAATGTTTTCTAACCTCATCGGCAAGGCGCTCTTCTATCTGTGCCTGTTTATAAACCGCCTCTTGACAGAAAGTTGAACAATTCAACCAATCAGCTTGTTTTACGCTCAGGATCGCACAGCGCGGTGTTGAGATTTGGGAGGTCTGCGCGTCGGCTCCTCTGCAACCCACTGTTACCCATAAAACCCCTCCCTGTGTAGCTCCGCAGATACGCTTACGTGTAACTTGACAGAAGCATACATCAGGCTTCAGCCATTCCAATGCCTATGTTTACATCAGTCGGGATTCATAATTTTGCTATTCGAGTCCAAAGACTTTAGGAATGGCCTGCCTGCAGAAAACAGTATCTTATTTTAAACAACTTCTTTAGTGATTATTTTTCATTGTTTGTGTAAATCACCTAGGCTGCCTCTCTCCTTTACATTATTCCTGGTTGTGTCTGCACTCAGACAGCATATAGTTGGAGATATCAGGGCTTGTTTTCCCTTCAGAAGAAGCAATTTGCTGCCTTTCACTTTTGTACAGTATAAAAAACAACGTCCACAGACTTGAAAATTGCCCAAGCTTGATAATCCATCACAGTAAACATGAAGCCTTATTAGTTTCTGTCTTATCGTTCTACGATTGTGCCTGAGTTGAGTGTTTTCACATTAGCGCTCACATCACCTTACGCTCTGCTTACTGTCAATCATCTGACACCCACAGAAATAATCCCTGAAAAACATGTCGCCTTGCAAACTTAATTGTCACATCCTGGTCTTCTTATTTTCATATTTGTTAGCTGGAACAGCAGTTCATTTCAAGGCAAGCAGTTAATTTCAAGCTAGGTTTGACACCATTAAGTTTGAATTTAAAAAACGACAATAAACTAATTAATGTCTTTTTAAAATCTAATGATATGGTACGCATTGGAAAATAATTGGGGGAAATGTAAACAACACGTAGACAGAAGTAAATGGGCTATAACTCTAAATGAAACGTTTATAGATTTGCTTTTATGTAATTGTTTCTACTGTGTTTATTGCATCATTACTGTATTTTTTTTCTTCTACTGGATTGATATTTCTAACTGTTGGTCTTTGTGCATGTACGTTTTTACTTTCCTGATGGTGAGGCATAACTTTTCTTTTAAAAACTGTACAATAAATAAATGTATCATTACTTGCTTGCGATAACGCTCGAGACATTGGAGATATTCTTGCACCTGGACTAGCGTCATTTCCGGAAAGCCTTGCAACACAAAGCTACAGTCTAGCGTAATGTACCTTTAGTTCCTTCTTACCTGCATCTGGGTTCAACTGTATGACAACACCCGTGAAAATAAGAGCTGAAGAAGAAAGAAAACAATACAAATGTAAATAAAGACAGTGAGATGAGGAGGTAAAAGGACAACACAGTATAACTATAACCAACACTTATTTTTCCATTTACTCAAAGGTAACTGGCACAGAGGATCAACATGGGGACAAAGTTCACTGTATGGAAAGCATGTCACAACACTGAACAAACTAAAATTGCAGACCTGTGTGAAATAGGAAACTACAGTGCATGTATATTAAAATAATGGAGGGTATTTAGTAGTGTTTTATATAATGCAGTTTTTTTTAAATTAGAGTCATCTAACTGATGCTCTTATCCATAGCAACTTACAATGAGTGAAAAGGCAGAATACGCTTTAATTCCTAGAGCATCTATATTACACGCAACCAACGCTAAGGAGTACAAGGTGCAACATGATTCCTGTGACCGTAGGAGAGACTTAGGACAGATTTGTTTTCTTCAAGGCCACATTAGAGCAGAACGTTGAGGTTGTTGTACTGAATGAACGAGAGCACGACTTCTTGGCAAGGACTTACCGACTCCAGTGATGAGGAGAAGGAACGAAGCAAGAACGACTCTTCGGTTTTTCTTGACCAGCGGATGGGACATCCACCTGAGCAACAGATTTGATTAACCGGCTGTTTGTCGTTATCGTGTGTGTGTGTGTGTGTGTGTGAGAGAGTTGTCTGAAATTACCCGCAGCAGTGCGCAGACAGCTGGGTGACGGAGCTCAAGGTGCTAAAGGACCACTGGGAGCTGCAGTAAGACAGAGTCGCAGGATCACTGCGGGACAAGCAGACGCACAACCATTACTCGTCCTACACCGTCATGGAACATGCAGGAAAAGACTCGCAGCAAGACTCCTGCCCTGAAATGCCCCACCTGATTTTGAAGAAGTTATTGAAAGAGGAATTGCCACCGCCGCCTAAGACATCTTCATTTTCCAGATTCTAAAGAAGTACACAGAGCAGATTATAAGCTTAGGAGCCGCGCGGCTTGGGGTTAAGCAACAGATCGTCCGGGTGTGTAGTTTAGGGTCACCTGATACTTCAGACTGCTGTGTTCGGGGGAGCCAGCTGCAGCAGGCGGGGGGTGACTCTGAGGTTTGGAGAAGGACAGAG
>OMOT01034295.1:0-10675 GCA_900312575.1 Acanthochaenus luetkenii
GGTGAAGTTATCGCAGGACTCGCCCGCGCCGCTCTCCTCCTGGCCTGGAAACACAAGACGGATAACGTCGATTCATTTCATCAAGGGGAAGACACAAGTCTTCTTTGGCGCCAGGTCAAGGGTCAACGGTGGGAGTTAATGGTTCACTCTGTCTGACTGGAAACGCTGGGATCAATTCTTAGCCTGGTTTCCCGCTAAATGACGGCGTATGCTAGCTGACTGCCTCTTCAGCTCTGTGATGTGAGGATTAGATTAGCTGTCAGGATAGTCCGGATAGCTTTAGCCTGTTTAACGTGTCTTCAGGGCGCAGAGCTCATTACCACACACACAAACATGGAGTCTGTTCTGGAGGGGACGTCAACAATATCACCAACGTATATCAAATGATCTGCTGGAACAGACACAGCCATCACTAGTAGCTTGAAACACGTATTAATGAATCGCTATACACATGCACCTACTGTACAGAGTCACACATGCAGCACCTTCATTCTCTGCCAACGTGCCAACATTCTTGTTTTTACTTCACAGTGGTTTAGCAGTGGTGATCCATGCTCTGTAATTAGCACACGGTCCTGCACTGTCCTCAATAGGATCAGGCTGCTATAAAAAAAGCTCCTCATCCCATTGCCCCCCCTCCACACACACACACACACACATTGTACAAATAAGCATGTAAACAGACCTGAGAACAGCAACACTCTTTAAATTGACTACAAACGTCTACCTGTAACTGATGACTATATACACTCAGTGAGCAGAAATATAGAAACTCCTCCGTGACTCATTTTTGACCACGGTGACGACTTTATTGAAGTGTACGTTAATTTGTCCAGTATTACATTTGATCCTAATCTGACAAATGAACGTGAACTTGAATAAAGTCATATCAGATAGAACTGATGAACTGACGGTGCAGAATAAAAAGACGTGACCATCACTGTTCAACGATCAATCTTTTTAATAACGGTGTCTAACACAGCCAAACAAACAATGTTTACGGAACAAAATCTATTGACAGGTTATCACTTTTAAAATGCTAAAATAACACTCAAAACAGGGTCTTGGTGGATTTGTAGTTTGCTGTGGGGCCCTCTAGTGGCTGCGGGATCCTAAGCGGCCACTTAAGACGCGCCTGGCCTTAGGTCACACACACACACACACACACACACACACACACACACACACACACACACACACACACACACACACACACACACACACACACACCTTTAGAGCTTTCCTTCAAATACAAGTATTCTCTCACAAAATCAAAGTCGCGCGATAAGACAGTAAGCAGATGGGCTAACCGACATATTCAAGCTTTCTCAATGGCAACAAGTCCTAATTTGTATGAGACGCAAACAGACAAACAGTCAGAGACGACAGCGTTTGCATTACCTTTGCAGAGCACGAGTAAGCCCACCAGACCCAGGAGTCTCCAGGGCAGCATCCTTCCAACAACCGGACGTAGGACAAGATAGAGGGAAAGAGAGGGAGAGAGAGAGAGGGAGAGAGAGAGAGAGGCGAAACGAGACCAGTGGCAGCTCAGTGTGTGTGAGAGAGAGACTAGCAGCTCTCCCAAGTCATGCAGAGTGAAGGAGGGATTGAGCGAACGAGGGAGGGATTGCGAGGGAGGAGAGGATAGGAGGCATCTCACTACACAGTAAGGATCACTTCTAGAAGGATGGAGAGACAGAGAGGGAGGGAGGTTATAGAGGGAGGGATTAAAACAGGGAGGAGCAGAGGTAAGGAAACTACAGTAAGTTACTGTAAAGGGACTGTCAATGAAACATAAATGAATAAAACTGTCAATTAAACATAAACAAATACAATTGTCAGTTAAATATAAACTAATACAATTCTCAATTAAAAATGAAACTTAAAGTAATAATCTGCAACTATTCAAATAAAGAAATATCACTTTTTCTCCTCTCTATCGCTGATTGCTGTAACACAATACTGATTCAACCTACTGTATATCCAGTCCAGTCATGTAGGTCTTTCCCGGGGAAAACCCTCTGGCGCACAGGAAGTGATGCGTTTTATGTGTGTGGTTTATTCGGAATAAATCAATAGAAGAACTAGAACCTGCATTCACTTGCTATCAGATATAACTGTGAATTTCCTCCTTGGAAATTTGACATGAACGCCATTCGAAGTCTGATGATGAAGTCGGAGAACATTTTGCTTCCTGAATTTCTGAGTTACGACGCAATGATAACATTGAACCCCAACCTCTAGTTTGATCTAGTCAGCCTCTGGGAAGAAAACACATATACACATGCACCTTTGTTACATGTTTGTTTAACTAACATTTGTTTCAATAAAGTTTGTTAAATTAACAGTTTAAGCTGCAGGTTGTCCAGGTTTGTTTATTGTTTGTCGTCCGGGTTTGATTTTCCGACAGAATAGCAACTGCATATATAATATATAATATATAATAGCAGCCGACTTGGAAGTCCCCGATGTTGGACTTTCCCACAAGCATGAATGGATAGTTTTCATGAGCAGCGATAGCCACCATGGCCGAACAGGCAAAGAAAAGAGCGCCACCTACAGAAACCCAAACTTCATCAACAGAAAACCCAAGCTCCACCCACACCGTTTGATTGACAGATGATGTCTGGGTAGCGTCTCGTGTCCCCAGTCAAGTCATGACATTTAAGAAAATTCACTTTACAATGTTAGTCAAGGCAGTTTACTGGCCTACACACGCATACAGGGAAGTCGAGCCCGACCTACATTAAGCTCAGTTACTGTCTCAAAATGAAACTTTCTAATTTACATTTAACACAAGCCATAACCCAGATAAAATATATACGTAGAAATGGTATATTTCCAAAGATGAAAATAGAAAACCCCTGCTAAGTAGTAGGTGGCCTGATCCTAATGGTAGAATGGTGGGAGCGGAGCGTGATTGCAGGTTAGCGTGGAACCAGCTCTGGTTATGAATAGCTCCACAGGCTCTGACCACACTGCACCCAGCCCAGCTCTGCCCTGTACTCACTGAAGTCAACTCACAGCATGGAGATAAACACATGTCATTGATATGCAGAGTACAGGGCAGAAGCAGCTAAATCTTCCAAAGCAGTAAAACTGTGCCGAAGGTTACAGTAATGTAAAGTATGTGTGCGTGTTGAAATGCCAAACAGATTTGTAAAGGGGTCGCAATGTAGACTGCTCATATCGACTACACCGACTTTGAATCCAATGAGCTCTGATCAGTGTATTGGCAGCTGTGTATCCACCATACGCACAGTAAAGAGAGTTAGGATGCACTGTAGTGAACTAAATAAAGACACACAGGAGTGTAACTGCTGCAAAATACACCAGTCACCCGGGGTGGAGAGAGTACTACAACACCCTGAACAAGTACAAGTACTGTTACTTTGTTGAAATTGTACTTGAGTAGAAGAAGGAACACTGATGGACTTCACGATATGGATTTTCGAAGCCCATTGCTGATTTTCTTTTGTATTGTAGCTGCCAATAGCTGATATTCTGTGGCGATACTCAATATCTTTACATTTTCCCATTTTCATTCCAAAACATGACACGTATTTGGTGTTTCCCATCAAAGATTTGTTCTCGTCTGGGTGGAAAAGCCTCTGAAACTTTGGGACACTAAAACCATCCACACCTCACCGGCAGGTGACGAGCCAGGGAAAGGTCACTGTAAGGTCACCCTATTCTGGCCAGTTAAAGAGCTTATCTTTGGAGGCCACGCCCCCTCACCAGTCACCTGACTTGGCGACTGGACAACGCGTCGGAGAGGGCGGTGGGGATTGGACAGAAGAGATTATGAAATGAGTGATGTAAACTTGATTTATCCAGAGAAGGGTGACGGACCGAACCAGCCCTTCTTCACACAGTTACATACCTTCATCCCATAACACCTCACTCTTCTACTGTCGGCCACTGAGCAGCTCCAATAGAGAAACTGGGGGTGAAGTGCCTTGCTCAAGGGGACGTACGTTCCATTTCCGTTTTGTGCCTCGCTGTGGCCGTGGGGACCCAGCTCAGTGTCAGAGGGGAAAGTGGGGGTTAGAGGGCCCCATCCCTCACAGTACAGGGAGGAGAAGTCATGGAGCTAAACCTTAAGAATAATCACATCGACCACTGAGAAGGAAACAAGTGTAGTTTCCGTGTCTTCCAGCTGTCCAGCCCCTCGCTGCTGCGTTGAGAAGGTCAGCGGGTCAGAGGGGCGGATGTTCTGTCATTAGTGTCTTCAGCTAAAGCTTGCTGATCAGATAATCACAGATAAACCGTTGGACCTGAAAATATTTATGTCTCTGTTAAACTAGAGCATTAGGTAATGACGATCGGATGAGCGCCGAACACGCACCGTTATCTCTGTTGCATTGTGGTTCCTGTTGATTTTCAAGTCTCTGAAAGTCGCCTCACTGTAAGAACGTTTGGCTTCTTGTTTGCACGTTTTCTCCCGTGTCCGCGTGGGTTTCCTCCCACAGTCCAAAGACATGTGGACCGGAGACTCTAAATTGGCCATAGGTGTGAATGTGTACTTGTCTTAGCCCTGTGATGGACTGGCAACCTGTCCAGGGTGTTTCCCTGCCTTCCGCACAATGCATGCTGGGATAGGCTCCAGCCCCCTGTGACCCTGAATAGGAATAAGCGGGTAAAGGTGTTTCTGGTTTGTTTGTAATAAACAGAAGAAGAACTGGATAGTTAGCATGAGCAGTGATAGCCACCATGGCTGAACAAACAAAGAAAAGAGCGCCACCTACAGAAACCCAAACTTCATCAACAGAAAATCCAAGCTCCACCCACACTGTTTGATTGACGGGTGCAGTGCAGCGCAGAAACACCACAGTTAGGCTTGAACAACAAAGATGGAAACTAAATGAAAATTCAAACAGGGAATGTAAATATATGAGTCTCTTTTTTTGCATTTAATATGCAATTATATATTTAAAAATAAGAACAAATATAAAACCCACAGAGTTGGATAGAACAGACATCCCACTGTTTGATGTGGTCATTTGACTAGTACACCATAAAATGGCGCACTGTGGCTGTAGCCTAAACTAAAAAGGGTTCGCTTTGTAACGTTACAAGATCAACGTTGAAGTAATACATTGTGACGACTTACCAACAGTGATATAAAGAGATTAAACCCAAATCGGTCCAACAATCCATAAGCAGCCTCCTTCAGTGACTTGCCAGTCGGTTTATATGGAACCCAACATTCCAACGTAGCCCAACGTTCCAGGATGGTCGGAGCGGCGGCCATGTTTATGTGTACAAAAAAATGATCGCCGCTCCGACCATCCTGGAACGTTGATTTGAATGGGGATGTCCGTTCTATCCAATTCAAATTCTGTGATAAAAAACATAGTAAACACCAACATTTGATACTTGAGGTGTTTTCAAGCGTGTAATAAAAACAGCACATCCCTGCAAGGTGACTTCAACAAAGGCCACAGACGATGCCAAACAAGACTTGTGACATTTGGCCAATCACAGATTTAACAAGTTAGTGAACAAGTGTGTTTGCTTTTCTCGTTGTATCTCTTGTCTATCTCTCCATCCCTCCCCAGAGACCTCTGCTAGGAGTGCTGGGAGACGAACGTGCCCAGGAGGTCCATGGGAAAGGGGAAGACCAGGGTGGAGGAGCTGTTCGAGACGGAGGACAGCGACTGCAGGTAGCGTAGCTGGAGAGCCACAGAGGACAGTCCTGACGCTGCCTCCTTAAGGGCACGAGATGCCTTCACTTCCCCCTCCGCCACAATCATCTGACACACACACACACACACACACAAAGAGAAAGACCAGTTTAGACATCTTAAACCTCAACAAGTGTAGACGAGCAGTAGATGCCCTTACCTGAGGTATAATAAAGCACAACCATGATTTATACATCAGTGTCCTTAAAGAAATTGATGGTTGATCAAAAATATTTTTGTGCAAAAGTAGTTAAATCAATAGACGAACTGCAACTGGAAGCAAGGGTCGCGTAACGCCATGGATGCTCCGACTTCAATGACATTTGCAATATATAGTGTGTAATGTCTATTGCGCATGCTAAGAGAACACCATTTTGATATCTCCATGAATTACAAGCTTCTGAATATAGAAAAGAAACAGTCAAGTAACCCATAAATTGTAAAACTGTTTTGAACTGATATCAGGAAGACTGCGGACGTCGTCTCGACTTTCACTTCGCCGCTATATTTACACAGGTTTTCATGGTGGGGCAGGTTGTCGTACGCTCGGACGTTCTTCACCTGCAGTGTGCAGGCTGAATGAAACGGATGGTCAGCCACAACACAAATGTGTGAAGCTGCACAGGTTAAAGCTGAGCAGGAGCACCAGACAGTCAGACTGCACAGAGCTTCTGAGTGTGAGTGTGAGTGTGTGTGTGTGTGTGTGTACCTTAGCCCTGGCCTCCCTGACAGCCTCCGCCTCTGAAGCCATGCAGCGCTGCAGGTGGAGGGGGAGGGAGAGGTCTTTCAGCTCCACCCTCTCCACCTGAACGCCCCACACCCTGGACGTGACATACAGAACCTCCTGGAGAAAACATCCACCAAGCACATTAAAATGTGCGACATGTTGTCACTGTAAACATGTGAGACCATGGTGGAGACGACTGGTCGCCTCTATCTCACACCAGTGGTGTTGTTAGTGCTAGTGGATCTCAAACATGAGATCACATTTCCCATAAATCCTGTTTCTTCCATCTAAATGTGCACATTGTCTGGTAAATATACACATCTGCTTTGCACTTGGCAACCAGCAATTGTGTACACTTACCACACATGCACACACACACACACACACACACCCACACACTGGTTTTGCCGTACACAGCTGATATGACGTGGCAGTATTTCACTCACTTCCATTCTCTGTGCAATGCCCTTCCTCTGTGTCACTATGTCTACTAGTGTGTGTGCGCCCAGCGTGGCCCTCAGGGTGGTCTGGACCAGCGTGTGTGTGGCCAGGTAGCCGTCTGCCACCCGGGTCACCCAGAGGAACGGGTCCACCACCCGGTAGAACATGACAGCATCTACCGTTAAAGGAACCCAATCTGCAGTCAGGACCTGGGGAGAGGGAGAAGAAATCAGTGCCCATGTTTTTGTATGATTTCCTCAGGGTGTGGCAGGGTGAAGGTGTGAGACATATTCATCAGTCTGGTGTAAACATGCTGGATGGTGAACTTTGACATGAAATGATAATAATGATAATAATAATACATTACATTGATATAGCACTTTTCACAATGCTCAAAATGATGGTTTTTATTTATTCTCTTCAGGTGACTGTAACATTATTAGTAGAAGCATAGAGGCTGCAAATATTCATTATTTCACAAGAAAAAAGCACCGATAGCACATTTGTATATATATTTTTTGCATGATCATCTCTCGACCCCTTGGGGGATGAGCCCGACCCCCAGGTTGAGAACTGCTAGTCTAAGACCATGTACTGTGTTCAGAACTGATTCATTAATGGTAGAGCTGCTACTGACCTCTTGTGGAGGGATGTTAAAGCAGACTGTCCGCAGATCCACTTTCTGGATGACGTCCAACCAGGGGATGACCCAGAACAGACCTGCAGAAACAAGGCCAGACAATCCCTGCTGGACCACTAGACAGTTTATAGTCCAATTATAGTCTTACATAAGCCTTACATAAGTCACTTGTATAAAAACCTTAGAATTATTAGCCATATTGTCCTATTTCCCCACACGGAGCATTAACGTTTAATCTTATATCATAAAAGCAACAAAAATAATAAATCTATTGGTTTTATCTGTATTTGTGTCCTTTGTTTTTCAACCCCCTTGACTTTTTCTGCATTTTGTGGTGTTACAGACTAAATAGAAAATTGATTAAATTCAGATTTTGTGGTCAACAACCTTCCCAATTATTAACACATTTATTTCAAATGATGATAGTGTAGTATACAAATTAATTTGTAAATAATTGTGAATAAAAACAAATCCACTGACATCATGGGTTATTGTGTGTAGATCAGTGACAAAACAAATTGTAATTTGATTGATTAAAATAATAATGTAATCAATCAAAAAGTGGAAAAAGGGTTGAATACTCGCCGAAGGCATTGTACTGCATAAATAAGTGTGACTTGACTCGACATATACTTAACATTTAACATTTTAAGCATTTAGTGATCACTATGCAGAGCGACTCGCATTGAGTACAACAGGATAATACGCTTCAATTCCTAGATCACCAAAATTAAGTACAAGTAGCTGTCGCTGCAGTAGCCAGGGGTCATAGTGCCGTGAAGGTATTCCTGTCACCATACAACGGTACTGTAAGAGAAAGGTGCTGGGGAAATAAATGAAATATGGCCAAGGAGAGGGACAGAACGGCTTGTTTTGACTTGACGTGAAATAATGTCCTACCAGGTCCTTTTGCCCGTCCTTTAATGACTCGGCCCAGTCGGAAGACGACAGCCCTCTCATACTCCTGGACAACCTGCAAGTGGATCACAGCCTGTCAGTCAATACACACACTGTGCAACCAGCATGCATGGAGTTTCACACAGAGGGTTGAATGAATATACACACAACCAGACCTTGAATAGTCAAATATATTCTCTTTGTCAAAGAATGTCTCATTCCTTTAAATAGATTATTTTCGACCTTTACATTCTGCATAAAGATAATTAATTGACTCGCGTGAGCACAGTGGCCTCTAAATCCATTAAGAGTTGGCTGTTATGAAGCTGTCACAGGGATCAGACATTTTACTTTCATAAAAATCGCACAGCTCAGGATAAAACTTATTTGATGAGAACTTTTTAAAATACAGAAATCAAAATCAGGGTAAAGGATTTAATCAATTGTATAATGGTGATATGGCACATGTTCATCATAATTGTTTAAATGCTCACAATAAACACTTTGGCCCACAATGTTAAAAGGCCATACAACCCTAACGAAAAATCCCCACAATATTCCTATAATACGGAGTATATATATGTTTGTGGTACTAAACAGTTTATAGTGGCCCTATCATACGTTATGGTATTTTTTTAAATCTCCTCTGGTATCACTAATAGTATCCCTATGTTCCAACTGTTCATGTAATAACTTTCATTTACATAATAAACCATTACTGTAATATCAGTTTGCGGTTAATAGGATAATCTGCCCTCCAGGTCACTCTTGGAAAAGAGATTTTTAATCTCAATGAGTTTTTTACCTGGTTAAATAAAGGAAATTGAATTGAATTGAATCTGTGTAATATATGGTCATTATTTGAACACTGAAAATGTATTTATTTATTTATTTTATAATAAAACCTAATGGTGTAATAAGAATTACTACGTTAACAGGAACAAGCTATTACATTAATGGTAGGCAACATTTATTACATTAATGATAAATGTATTACATGGACAGGATTATTACACTATCACCTGCAAATTGATGTTATTACGTTTTAACAACCCTAATATTCCCATGGGGATATTTTCACATTATCCATTTTAAAATTAGGAATATTGTTTTTATTAATGTAAATACACAACTAATACAACATACAGTGGTTTATCCTGAGTTGTATAATTTACAAGGTACCAAAGGTGTGATTATCCTTTGTTAAGATCACCTTAACACAGATCCAGACGGTGAAGGGGAAGGTTCCGAGGATGAGGACCAGGGACAGCAGGGTCAACACGGTCCCGACCAGCTCCGACACACCGCGACCCGGTCCTCCGTCCACTGAGGACACAGTCAAGATGGTCCAACAGGTGTGGAAGACGCAGGGACACTTAGACTAACTGAGAAAACAACATCAAGATGTCTACCAGGCGAGGAAGACGCAGGAACACTGAGAAAACAACATCAAGATGGTCCAACAGGTGAGGAAGACGCAGGAACTGACTGAGCTAGCTTGGAAGCTAACCAGCAACATGAACTTTGCTGACCTTTGTGTTTACCGTCTTCAGCGTCAAACTCATCCGCACTGTCAACTCCAACTCTGTTCAATCCCGCCATGACGCTCGCCCTTCGGGGTTCGTGTATCAGTTCGGGTATCTGGTTCACTAAAGTCCAGTTCGCAGTCACAACAGGGATTACTGTGTTCTGGCCCGACGTAACGCGTCACGTTGCCTAGCAACAACGGTAGGTTAACAATATTTAATATTTAAAGGTCCAGTGCAATAAGAATGGTATTTCTCAAATTCATAGTATAAATTAACAAAGGACCCAAACTTTATATTTAGAATTCCAGTCTACTTCCTGGTGCAAATTATGTCAACAACAGCCAGGTTTAACGAATGCTCTGATTGGTCGACAGTATGCATAGTTAATGAGGAGTCCCACAGTCTGTCAGACAGACAGCCGGCCTCAACTAGACTCTCTGTGCGAGTTCAAGTTCATTTATTTACATCACAAGCATGTCTGTCTCAAAGTCTCTCAAAGGACTTGAGACAGACATGCTGGGTGACGGGAGGTGGCAGGAGTTAGCTAACAATGATGCTACTAATACCACGTCTACTATTACCACCACTACTACTACTACTACTACTGCCAATGTTACTACTACTTCTACTACTAATGCCTCTACTACCACTAAAGCCACTATTACTGCTACTAGCACACACACACACACACACACACACACACACACACACACACACACACAAACACACACACATACACACACACACATACACA
>OMOT01034329.1:0-15031 GCA_900312575.1 Acanthochaenus luetkenii
TTACGCGCTTGCTGTTTGTAGATGAATTGCCGTCCTGTCGGGCCCGAGGCTACCATAGCAGAGATTTTTATTGGTTCACCTGGTGTCGATGAAAGCCACCAGTAGGCTGTTACTGTGTCAGTGACAAACGGGCTGATTCACCATGCACTGACTAATCCAATCCAACCGAGGGAGTGGGAGCAGGCCTGAGAGCTGGCTGCAGTCGGAGCTTCATCCTTCCCCAGTTAAAACACTACAAACAGCCCCTGGCTGTGCAGGAAGTCAGGATCATGAGTGCATTCTGGGGCTCTTTTTGCTTTGTTTGAAAGAGTGTGGGAGAGTTGAAGCAAGGAATGGAAGTGAAACATGATTATGGAAGGAGAGGCAGATCAATTTCACAAGTTAAATATGTGGGCCTCCTTAGGTGTGAACACGGAGATGGCGAGTTCACATATCATGCCTAAAAATAACGTAGCTCATATATCGTGTAGGGAGAATACATTGTTTGGACAGAAGGATGATATTTCTCTTCCTGGTATTTCTTTTCAACCAAAACGACTTTAATTTCGTGTAAGACACTGTGAAAAACAAAATGAGCGAGGGCTAGTCTTAATCCACTTCTGGGAACAAAGCCCAGAATGTACCATTAATGGAATCCTTTTTGCTACAGAGCGCACCTGCTAATTCTGTGCTATCACATAATGTAGTAGTTTGTCAAATTGCATTATCACACCTGCCTGGAAAGCAACATACTATGAACGTCATTACGCACCACCTTCTGTCTAAGCATGCAAGCACTTCAGCTTATCATGATTAATTATCTCATTCAAATGTCCAAATGCCAGTGTTGACTCTGAGAAACAAATATGAGTATGTCTTTGTAGTGCATCAGTGTTTGCCTCACGCGGTGAATTATTAATCTCTTCTCCCCAACTCATCTCATTGTCCCCCGTATAATGACAGTCTGTGTTAATTGTGACTGTTTATAAAATGGGGCTCGACGTCGGAGCCAAGCTGTGCTAATCTCATCATCCTCATTTTCTTTCCCTGCACCACTAGGTTTGAAAATCAACTATTGATGTTCCTTATTACATTAGGTGAGCTGCTTGATGGCAACACACAGCTGCAGGCCGTTTGTATGGATATCCTATTGATCTGATTTACATATATAGAGAGTTTGTTGTTTGTTGCTGAGCAGACACTGTGTGACTGGGAGTGAACTATTAGAAATCCGGAGTTCTCTGTCACTTTGAAGAGTTGTTTCTTTACACATACGTTAGTATATATTTACATATATACAGTACATATTCAGTATATATATATATATAATCTGTGAGAACAGACTTCGCACACCACAAAGCCACTATATTGACGAAATACTGTACGTGCAAATTGTGATCTGAAGATGGCAAACGTTTTCTGTCTAAATTACCAATGACAACCGAGACAGGGGCAAGTGTTTGCTCTGTATGAATTCATCATGATTTGCATGAAAGTATATTGTCTATTGTAACTAATCAACATTGTCATGGAAGTAAGGCCATAATATAATTGCCAATGGGGAACAAATCTAAGAATACTAAGCTATTGTTGGCATGTTCATTTAGTTGATTGTGGCAATGTATGGTGGTTTCAATCAATTTGCAGTATTCCAACGTGATTACAAATGGAAGACATTATCGTTCCCAGTAAAGCGCTTGACGAAGAGGAAAAGGGATCAATTGGATTAATGTTTCGCTGCTGAATCAACACAGAAACGTACCCGACAACTTGAACCTAATATGATAGCCAGCTAGTTATATTAAGCTAAAGCTAGCCAACCTGGATGTCGTGTGACCTGTAGTTTGTGTGTGTCACTATGTGCTTTCCTTTGAATGGAAGCAACCAACGGGGTAAGCATTTCCATTTGACTTGTGCTCTCTTCCTCCTTAACGTTACATGTAAGCTGTGTTCTCTCTGTGCAGTTTTTTGTGTTGAGCAGGTCTAGACTAGCCTGAGCAGACTCATGATGCTGCTGCAGTTATTATGAATATATATATTTTGGTGCATTTACTTGCATCTGTTTCTGGGACTTTCTAAGTTAAGTTTTAACAATGAAATCAAACATTTGAGTGTCTGCTCTTCACATTTCTGTTTTGCATCTGCTCGAAGAGGAAGGAATCCGTGGTTTTTTCATGGGACACATACGGACTCCAGATGTAGGACTTGAAATGCCATTACTGTTACATTGGGTGATGAAGGCATTGCCACAATACCTGCAATTATTTGAGCAAAATTTACACCATTTACACCATTTACACTGGCTGTTGATATATATATATATATATATTAGACAGATTCAGATCATTTATGCACATTCATAGTATCACTTTTTTGCTCAAAGACTGCCTTGACATACAAATGAGCTTGTCATCCAGTAGTTAGTCTTTTGTTGCTACAGCTGTCTATTGTGGTTTGATCTCGCCGTGTTATAGAGCTACTAATGTAAATAGCAACAGGTGTAAGTCCTGGCTCAAGAGTACAGTGGTAGGGGAAGAGTGAACTACAGCCCTCTAGTTTCTAGTTCTATTCCTCATGCCCACAGCATTCAAAGGAGAAACCACACCCTGAAACACTCAGTTATTGGTGATGTACCTTGTATTTCCTGGTCCATTTTGTTGTTTAGTGGTGTATTTTATATATTGTACAGTATTGATCACCCATCTTTGATTGAAAGCAACAAGTTCACACCCATTCTTTGAAAGTCATTCTGGGAAATGTAGGAAATCGTTAACTGAAGTGGACGAGGCAGACTGAGGGAAAAGTGGGTACAGCAAATAAGTAAATTCAAACACATAATCACAAAACAACTCCTGGAATATTACAAATATCACAATATCACAAACAGAACATATCTAACAATGTAAGAGGATTTTTCCTTTAAAACTACACTAGGCAACTTGGGACGTCGGTGGCTTCAAATGACATTGAGACCGTTTGAGATATTTGAACTTCAAGTTTTGATTCCTGTGGGAGGAGAATTGTTCACTCGACACCAGAATCACCTTTAGGGCAAATCTACAGGCTCTAACTTAATGGGGAAGGGACGTTCTTCTGTTGCAGCCCCACTTTGTCATTTAGGCTGATAAGATGGGTGTATTTTTGCATTAAAAATGTTGTGTGGCGCAGCTTTGAAATCGGGTTCCTCTGCTTTAAGCCCCAGTCTCCTTAAAGTTGCATCAGTTGGCTGCTGTGAGCTTGGTGCTTGTTGTAAACGACGCTGCCCTAATTTCGTGGCATTCCGGGGCGAGCGGAGGAATCCTGCCTCATTTGTCTCTAATTTGTTCCCAGTGCACATATGAGAGGGGTTATAAATACATTAGTCCTCTCCATAGTGCCGCGCATTGGGGGGCCGCTGGGCAATCAAGCAGCCTACGTATAGCACCGCTCTCTACCCCGCCCAGCGGTGGCAGCGTGGAGATGGGACAGAGTGTACCATGCATCTCGTGCAGTGACTGTGAGCAGGTTGTGCTGTCCCACAGGGGTTGGTGTGCGCTATGCATTAAAGCCTTGAGCGTTGGACAGATTGGATGCAAACTAGCGCATTAGAGGGAACTGCAGGCCATGCAGTCACAAAAGTACTCGTATCGCTCATCATCCTGATGCAATCCACCGGTGGTTTGCGTCAGTGGTGCGGAAACATCAATTAAAACATGAAGATTATCAGTGAATTTGTCATTAGCCTGAGGAGGAAGCAACCATGGCCAGAATTTCTGTCTTTTCTCTCTCAGACAGACAGACACACACACACACACACACGGGATTGCCTATGGGACCTTACAGGGAGAGAGATAGGGCTGAACTTGTCCTCCACTTGGGAGAAAATCAAATCCTGGTGCGTTTTCATCAGCTGTCTGTCAGGCAGATATTTCTGCCGGGCCGGGCAGGAAATTAGGCTATTAAATTACAGCTTTTCACAAGCCCCTCGTCATTCTGTCCTGCTCTCCTACAGATGTTCTATCAAAGTAAGTCATTGTAACCATCTATCTTTCCCATGGCTAAATATCTTCTTTCACTAGACCCAAAATGCTGTTCTGTTCTCTGCCGTCTCCTTTCTGTCTTCTCTGCTCTCTCTGTTCTCTCTCTCTCTGCTCTCTCTCTGCTCTCTCTCTCTCGGCTCTCTCTCTCTCTCTCTCTGCTGATATCTTGGCTTAATTTGCGCCTGCTTTGGGTTCAAGCACAAAATCAATTTCAGAGAGGTCAGCAGGGGTCAGTGGCCAGACTGATTATCATGCAGGCGACACGGCTTCCATATAGGGACATCAGTATCCTAGATATCACATCTGTATTATGTCTGAGAACCAATCACAGGATTTGAAATGTGAAAAGGAAGTGGGAGCCACTGTAGCATAGACAGCCAAAACACATTCATTCACATGGTTCAAACCTTATTTTCAGCCCAAGAAATAGGTGTTGGAGTTGTGTTTTTCATTCCAATAAGAAGTATGTGGCAGATGTATGAATTTCCAATACCGATTTCATAAGAAGCCTGGTGTTTTTTATTGTATTTTATTTGGAGACCTTGCTCATAATAACATTGCCCTATGAATTTACCAAGACAAAAAAAAATTGAATAAGAGGATGTGGGAATATGATTGAAACTCTCAGAGAAATCTGTCACTATCACTCACACTCTGCCATTGACTGTCACACTACAGACGAATGCTTCCACACAGTCAACGTATATTTCATGCTATACTTTTCACAACATGTTCAATGGTGTCAACTACGGTTGTGCGATGTACGGTGTCATCAGACATGGACGATGGGCTGTGTCAGTGCCGATGTGACTTTTTATCAATATACTGTTATAATTAGAAAATAGCATTGTGTTTTTGCTACGTAGCCATTAGCCAAAACAACAAAATCATGTTGAGAACATAGCGGAGGAAGAGACAAGCCTTATGCAGTGTTGCCAGATTGGGCGGGTAGATTCAATACTGGGCTGGTTTTTAAAATCTTGACTTCTGCATTGTGTAATCATACAACTAAAGGGAATAACATTGTGCCACCTGCCCATTTACTTTTGTGAAAATGGATTGACATGACCTGTATTCAATTGTATTCAGTTTAGAAAAGAGGCGCAGGCCCGCCTTTCTAGCAGCGGCGTGCTTGTCTTTGCTTGGTGTGTGTGTGTGTGTGTGTGTGTGTTTGTGTGTGTGAGAGAGAGAGAGAGAGAGAGAGAGAGAGAGAGAGAGAGATCAAGGTGCAGAGAGCTAATGCTTTTTGTTCATTTTGACTTACTGTCGAGGCTGAAAACGAGTTGCTGGCACTGAATTCGACAAGGCATGTGGCGTTATGTTGGATATTGGAGCCTGGCGTTATTCTTTGATCTTGAGTTATGAGATACATTGTGGTTACCGTAGAGACCCGTGATGATGCGTTCTCGTCTGTGTATAATTACCTTGGACAGAGAGTGAGCGGTTTATAATGAGCGCTATTGTTGTATGCTCTTTGGTAATAATCCCATCCTGAAGTGTGGTGAGCAAACCTATGCTTTTTTCGCATCTATATTATTTGGGCAGATTTTTTACACCATTGTGTGGGTTTTGAGCAATTATTGGGCTGGAAACTGTCAATCCAATCTGGCAACACTGGCCTTAAGTGACACACACACCATTCCCAAGAGGCAGCGAGCGTAGCCCTTTCTCCTCACTTTTAACGTATTTTAAGTCAGTAAAAAGTATGGCGAGGCTAGTTTATCCTGCGTATTTGAGTTTAAAATCTTAACGTTTGTTTTGTCCCCCCTCCCCTGTGAACAGAGCACATATATGGTAAAAAATCAGCTGAAATATTCACACACATATTCATGTGGGGAATTCAAATGCCCATCACCTCCTCATATGCCTCAGGGACCCTGCCATGCTTAGTTCAGCGCTACGTGTTACTTGAGCGCCATGTGCTTTCATACAGTCTGTTTTTTAGGCCACAAACCATATAATGGATTTGCATCGCTTCCTATTTTTAGATTTGAATGACATTCCAGAGAATCTTTTCAATTGTCATGATATCATTTGTACTTCCTCCTTTACTTGCAGAGATGTCGATGAGGGGACCCAGGGCTACCATGGCGTTTCAAAAGGCGGGCGCATTACGCAGCACTTTTATCCAAGCTTGATGGAACAGCTGCTGTTCCTTGGTTTCTCTCTGTCTTTATCTCTTTCTCCCCGTCTTGTCAGAAACCCTCTCAACTAATCTATCATCCTCTCTCTCTACTTAAACTTGACTTTCCCATTGGAAGGCAAAGGTAGAATGAAAGGGAAATGGGATCTCATTATTTCAGACCCGCCGCTCACTCTACTCGTGATTGATCGTTATCGAAAAAGCCCATTTGGAAGCAAGTGATTCTGCTTTAGGAGAAAAGGAATACATTGGCCTATGAAAATAATACTCTGAGACCTCACAAGAAAAAAAAGGGAACCATTCTTTTTTTTTTTAATGTGCAGACGCTGTGATGGAAATGATCAATCTTTCCCGATGCACCTAAAGTATGCTTTTGAATAAGGCTGACTATTAAATGTATGCATGTTCAATAAATTACCTGTATAGGAGCTTTAAGCTTGTGTGACAAATAAAGCGGCGGGAGCAGATTACATTAAGAAATCAAGATGGAGAAAACAAAACTCTTGAGGCTCTAAATTTAGCTGTATCCGAGGGTTGTAAATCTCTTTTACAAAATATCTACTCAAAAACCACACGCTTCAGATGACGGATAATAGGATACTAAATATTCCATCTTCTTAAATATACAATTCTTCTAAATCAATACCTTGCTTTCAACAATCATTAGAATCATTAGAAATAATTTGCTGTTTGTATGTGGAAAGTGTATTGTTAATAGACGCAGGGTTCAACTGTGCAATTTAAATGCGAGGATAGTTGAAGAACATTTGTGTGAATGATCATTTTCTCCATTAAAAATGGCCAAATTACAAAATAAAAAAGTGACTACTAGCCTATGGGTGAGTTTGATTCATTGATATGGGTGGTCTGATTGAGTTCGCCCCAGCACCCTTCCAAAGGACTACTGTACATCAAGTCCACCTATTTGGCAAAGGCGCTAAGTAAACGAGGCAGACTTTCTTCAGTAGTGCCACTTCATCTCCGAATGCCTCGCTCACACTGTTGTGTGGCCAGCTTACTAGTTATTTTTGTCCAGTTCAATTAGAGGAATATGAACCACGAGGAGGAACTTGACAGGGACAGACGCTAGCAAGAAATCAAAGAAACAGAGAGAGGAGGGGGACCAAGAAAAGTGATCGAGACACAATGTCAATGCAATTTTCCAGGCTGGAATATGACCGAGGGAAAAAGCTCATGTGTTGCAAATGTTGTCACCTAGCCTGCGAGCATTCAGGTAACTCTTATTAAACGTGACATCGTCAAACACGACTCTTCCCTACATAATTCTTAAAGATTTAACTTCATATAAGATGGAAAAAATGAAACCCACAAAGGGACTGTACAAGTCAACCATTAACAGGCAGATTAAGTAAACAGAAGCAGAAATAAGAAGGCAGATGAAAATCAAGTTTAATGTTGTATGTCAACACCACTTTGGATCCCTGGTCGCTTTAGCTAAAAAGAATGGTGTAGGTATGAACCTCAACTTATGACAATTTTGTGGCGCAGAAATGAAAGGACAGATGACAGATAACAGATCATATCAAAAGTGACTTGCCTGCCAAGGTCAGAGCAACGCACAACCTGGTCATTCTCACCGAGACATTTTGAACGAGGAGTGCGAGATTGCTTGATGATGGAAAGACAATGCACAGCACGGTTGGCCAACACAGGCTGCTGCGTCCTTATTCACACTGTGCCTTTATGGTGAGTTTGATATATTTGTTTATGTGAGTGTAGACATTTTCATATCTAATATTTGACCGACAACATATATAACAAAAGCTGCTGCCAGGAATAATGTGCTGACTTTGTGCGGCGTAGCAGGAAATCGTTAACAATGTTATGATTTGATCTCTAGGAGACTGGCACTTTTACAGTCACCATAATTCTGATATTATTCATAAAACGCATTTGCTTATAACGCTAAAATTGAAAGGACTTTCCTGATCCTCAATACGTTATAGCCAAACTGGGTCGTATTCAAATTCAAATCTGCACTTCCATTGTTTCTTTTCCCCAGCCTTGCTGCCAAAAAGATACAAGGCAAGTCAGGCAGAAGTTGCGTGGAAAGGAGAAAGGTCACGTTTTCCAGACAGTCTGAACAGAACCGTAACCTCCATCCCTCCCTCACCGCTTAAAGCAAGTAAGCACGTCTATTCTCTGGAACAACGCTGTCCCATATGGTGTAAAACATCAAAGCAGGGAAGACATTGATGACAATAAAAGACAAAAGGGCATTTTGAAAAAGCCGTTTTAAAAGCCGTTCCATGCGGTCTAACCTGTCAGAGAGGGTTTGGGGGGGTCCTGGCCTGTCTGCCAGTGGACATGACATGCCACCAGGGCACACGCCTTCTGGGAACAGTCTCAAACCACACGGTTGGAGGGTCAGACCTAAGTTTATACACTGGCTACCTGTCAGCTGACACTGTCAAACAGTAAGCAGGTTTGATGATAGTTGCTCTTGACATTAAATGGCTTTGTCTCAGAAACAGTACTGTCAAATCACAAAGTAATTTTGTATTCTAGTTTGGTAAATTTAATTGCATAAATCCCCAGTGGTATGAGTTTCGTTGCCAACTGGAACTACAAGCTGTAACTTCCACTGATATTTCCCCTAAAAGTGGATGAGGGAAGGTGGGAAATGATCCATGGAAATGGAACCCATGAAATCCAGAACATAAGTAGCCTCCGGCACGCCACACACTCGCTGACCCCCGCACACCACCCGCAGACACCGCACACGTATGCTCATCCATGTAAGACGTGTGCCTTTGCTGCAGCTTAATTTGAGTTCCCTCAGACTGAGCACAGTAGCAGACCGGGCCTGGGAGAGAGCGACGCACCCAGGTGACTCCCCCGGCTTAGGAGAAGTTCAAGCCACCCTGGGGAATTTAGGAGGGCATTTATATGCGCTCAGCACATCTTTATCCCACAGGCCAGAATTTACAAATAGATTTCAAATGAGAGCCTCCGCTTTAATTTTCTAATGCAGTGACCCATCCTGCAGCAGTGTAATAGCGGGTCCCAGTGTGACAATTAAAATGAATCACGTCTGAACAGAATTCGCCATATGTATTCATGCCTCATCAGTAACTGAATTGACGTAAATGATTTATCCCAGGGAACTTAAATGCCAATGCCCATACCACATAGGGCTACCACCCCGCAGCGCTCACGTTCAACATACTTTTTAACAGCACTACTGTGAATGATGAGATTGAGCTGTCTAAAAATGGATGAATGGATGTGACAAGATAGACAAATGTTCTCAGTCTGAAACACACAGACCTCACCGAGGAGGACGTAGGCGTTGACGTGGGAATCAACATTGTACTTGCTTGCACATACATGTCTTGTATCTTTCAGTCCAAGCTAGAGCAAAATTGGAATGAACCTACAGTAAATAAACTTGAATGTGGCCTATGGAGGAAGTATTGTATGAAATGGAAGGCAACCTAAACCCTATGGGCTAGTACACAAAAACAACAACAACAACAACAAATGTATAAAAAAAATGGGTCAATGGGTATTTTAATAAAGTATTATTTTTCACATTTATCAATTGACATTGATATTGATTTTGATTCATCGTTCCCAAGTGCTCCTGTTTTCTTTTAACAAGTCTTGCTTGTGAGACAAAAGGATCCTTTTCCCTCTGGCTCAAAAGGCAAACGCCGAAATAGAACAGCGAATCACCAGTTAAGAATTATAGCGCAGAACATCTGCATTGCTGCTAAATACCTTCACGTGAAGCACCATAATGAATAGCCCGCGTGTGAACCTTGCTAGACCTTAAGAAAAGTAGGTTTTAATATCGTGGGCCTTCTTCAGTTTTCATTCAAAATGACAGCTACGTAGAAACGCACGTTGATTATAGCGAATGCTCTTGTGTGAAGCTACTTACACTGTTTCAGTTGCAAACCCCCCCACTGTGTATAAGTATCACCTTCCTCATGATTTGGACATCCTCATCCTCTTGTGCCGCTTCACCCTCATCAGCTTTACTTTCTCTGCTTTTGATTAATCCTGTCTCATTTGAGTTTTTGAAACTATCAATGGGAATTATTCAAATCCCCGAGGTATGAAATAGCTATGAGGAGGCTGAGGAAGACACTCATTAACCCCAAATGGAGGGGAGCCCACAGTAAATCTCGATGAATTCGCTCCATCGTAGAAATCTGATTAGTTACGGTGGCTGTGCTTAATCCCAGTTGAAGGTGGTAGTTAATTTTGTCCGGAGCATACACAATAATTCAACACATTAAAAAGAGCATGTTTATAAGTCTAGTCTGCAAGCAAATATAGCTAGAAGTATTGTGATATTTGGAGACACTGAAAGAAAATCATATTCATATCATCCTAAGTCCAAATATTAAGTTGTCAGCCAACTCTGAGGCCGTTTGTTGTAACCGAAAGAATCCAATAGCGCAAGACTTGAACCAATACACTTGTATGGATTTAATCACTGGGATGTAGTGGCTTCCTCAGAGCCCTCTGCAGATTCTACTGTTCTATTGATCACCCCATCGTAGTTAGAGGCATGCCTTCTCCCTTTCTAAAATAATGGAGGATTTTTGCACTAAGTCATGAAATGCACCATGGATGCCAACCGAAGAGATCAGCATCTTGCCATATAAACCAAAACTAGACATCCCCACCCCGGAGGGACTTGTTTTAGCTGTAGCACCACATCCAAATTGGATCAGCAGCTGCTGTATATGATTCCATAATTTGAGGCATAATATGTTCCATTAATGCCAGAGCACTCACAGGCATTAGAGAGACAGTTGATGCAAACCTCTCAGGATGTGCTCTGCTTATTCTCTGCCTTATTTCCCAGAAACATGGGACAGACTGGTGCCGCTGCCATTCTCTTACATGCAGATGTCAATTATAGAGGTGGCAGAGAGTGGTGAGCTGTGCACATCTGCCAGTGGATGATGTCTCCCCCAGCACTGTGCAAGCCAATGAAGCATACAGCTTCAACCATCAGTTGGCAAGCTTCACCTTAACAATAATGTCTGCAAGAGCTAGAAGCTGCCAGACCTAAAAGCCTATCTGGCATGCACCAATCCCCACAATTAAGAGTAATTGAGTCAAATGTATTTTACTGGATTATCCCTGTCTTTCTTTCTTTCTTTCTTTCTTTCTTTCTTTTTCACACGTGTGCTTGGATGTGTTTTTTTCTTCTCCCCTTGCTGCGTTTGTCCTTCATGGGTCACATGGCCTGGAGGGTATATGGGGTATGTCTGTATGTGTTTGTGATGGGGGGGTTCTTCCTCATCACACCCAGACCCCTGCCGCCTGCTGTGTTATTAGGCAAATACAGTGCATTAGGGACAGACCAGCTCCACCACTGTTGTCATCGAGAACATCTAGTTATCACATCTTGCGCTCAACCACCTGCTGAGTTCACAGAGCTATCAGCGTCCCCCAAGACCCGCTTGTGTCTCTGTATGTCTCCGCTGGGGACCTTGGATATGTGAAACACCCCCACGCGGGGGTTAGCCCAGCACACACAACACGTGTGTACACATACAAACACACACAAACAAACTTGCTAAAGTGAACAGTGCGTGAATGTACCGCGTTGTACCAGGGTGACTCTGTGTGCTGTACTATATCAGAGGCTGTATGTCACCCACAAAATGGCTGTTTCCAAAGGCATCAGGCTCTAGTGTGGATTACAGCAGTATACATTTGTATAATGCCTGTGATAATGGGATAAAGCAGCTTCCGTGGGAGAAATCTGTATGCAGAATGGATTATTCCAAAGCTCTGCCTATGGGACATTGAACCCAGCAGTTATCACAAGCAGTCAGCATCTCAAGTGGATGCAATGCCTCAGAAAAGCGGTCTGATGCCACATTTTATGTCCATATTCTATTCTCTAGGGAGAAACATGGGGAGGCCACAGTCATGTAGGTTTTAGTCAATAATTACCATAGGAGAACTCGGAAGGATGAGATATAGTTCCATTTCAAATTTGCATTTGGTTTACATTAGGACCGTGCACATGGCTTGCATTTTCAAACACGTATTTATTGTTCTCTCGTCCATGATACAGGAACCCACTGAACTAGTTTGTATGTTTCTCCTGATAGCCATTATAGAGAAAATTAGCATTTCCATGCATACAAAAGCAATTACCGTCAATTTATACACATTTCATAGAACCATGTCCCCAATTAGAGGGCCATTTCAGGGGACTGATAAGACGAGCAGCCCTCATATTGAACATCTGAGGTCTGGACAGACGGTGCATCCTGCTTTCTCCCAGATCCCTATCTCTGTCCACAGTGCCGGCTTTATGAGGAGTTTGGTATGCAGCTCTGATTAGACTAATTTCAATCACAGCTAATTTCACCCTTAATAAGGGAGCGATGGCAAAAAAACAAATGTTGCTGTGCTGATAGTGATGCTTTGATATTGGTACAACAGCGAATTAATAGTATTGCAAGCCTAAAGTCTTTATTGTCCGTGTGCGCCGTATTATTCATTCAGTATACCTTTAATTAAGTTGGGAGTGTATCTTAACAAGATTTAACACAACATGACTGAGACCAAACCAATACTGAAATATCATATATTTTGTTTAATATATTCTCCAATTCCTTTATTGACTCTAATGGTCTTATAGTCAGTCGTTTGCCCTTCCTCAATGTGTCCTGTTGCCATTTACTTACTAGGAAGAGACATCCTAGGCGACATCTCTGAATCTGTCCATTCATTAGCTCAAACAAGCTTATCTGCTTAAAGTCTTTGGCTAAGACCCCGTTCTCACTGAGGAATGACTCACCTCCATATTGCCTCGTTATTCACCAACAGCATCAATTACGTCACCCTGCCTGTCACTGGCCGTGGGAGATTATGGAGTTATTCTCGGAAATCTTCTTTTTACATGGCATCAAACCCTCCGCCAGAGGTCTGTGCACGAGGCAAGGGAGAGACAATCAGCCAAGGCTCTTGATGAACCTACAGTATAGTGATTCAAGGAGTGTCGGTCCACTGATTAAAGTGCGAGAGGGAGGAGAGAAGGTGGTGGAAGGAGAAGAGAGGGATGAGGCTGATAACAAGGATGCTGACATCAGCCAGGCTCGGAGCTCTTCAGTCCACCAGGCAAACGGTCAGAGGAAAACGGACAGTTCAAAGGTGACAGTTGACCTCTTTGGTAAGTGAGGGCTCCTCTAACTAATATTTCATATCTAACAGATACGCATAACACTGTACCTCAGTGTTGATAAAACTCAAACTAACCCGGTGTATACAACCACAACTGCACAGAAGTATGAGTATAGACATCGTAAAAATAAAAAAAACACTTTTACAGGTAATCACATGTGCAATGTAGGTGGGTGAAGCCCAGAGTGTTACAGCTACTATATTGCAGTCGGGATCTCATGATTCTGCCATTTATTTATTTGGGAGCCATATATAGGGGAGGAATGGCGCAGGATTGTGAACTCAATCACAGCGCGTGGGGATGTCAGTGCACAGAGCGCTCCCCGTGAATCACACACTGAAAGGCTATCACCAAAACCTCCAAGGTCCACTGCCAACTCATCAGTCATCGCGGACCGGGCCAGGCCAGGGACTGATCAGCCATGCACACACACTGGCCACTGGGGACGTTCACAAACTCAGCCCCCCCTCCCTTCTCCCCCATATCCATACCAATATCCACACCCTCGCTGAGACCAGACCGTACCGTAACATATTCCAAGGTCTGAGTGTGACTTTGCCTCTCAAAATTCTGTCACTCTGCCTATATTGTGGATGAAATTGAAGGCCACAGAGGTTTGTTTTGTCACACTGGCTGGTCGGTCTAGATGGATTTCCCTACTTTGTTTATAGCTGTAATGTTTATAGGTAGCGCTTATAGAGTACTTATCTGTTTGTCATAGAGTTAAGGCTCCAATTATGCAGTATAATATGGATTTAATGAAGTGTGACACACTGCACCGTTTTTATGATTTGATTTTGACACAGTATAATATGTATTTAACCTATGAGAGCATACTTTTTTCATTAAAAAGTGTAAATAATTAGAAGTGTAAACAATTGAAAGTGTTCCAAGTGTGTTCTCCCCATATAATAATAATACATTTAAAAAAAAGGATATTTGTGGTTATCCAGATACTGCATGTTCTAAACAGCATATCTCCAACATGATGTGGGCAATGAGGTGAGAAGAAAACATGCATAAATGAGTGACAAGAGACTTGCGGGACATGAGGGATAATACAAATTTGCATGATTACATGGACAGATGAGTGATTTACCTCTGCTTATGTCTGACAGCCAGTTTAGATGAAGGACATATGAGTGGCATTGGATCCTGTATTCTTTAACTGTAGCACCTGGATGAAACTCGCACCATATCCTGTAATTGATGTATGACCGCGAGGAGGTGGAGGATTCAGGGGATTATGTGTATCTTGCAAATTTGACCACTGGGACACAGATACATTATGAGATGCACAGTGTGCCTGATGCAGTATATAAGAAACAAACTTTGAAAAAAAAACTCTGTGTAGTACTCGCCGCGCTGTTAAAGAGTTTAGTACACAATATTGTATGTGCAGTTTAATTCTGACTATATTTTGACTACTTGTGAGGATGCTGTATTAGTCAAAGGACTATATGGGTTATGTGCATTAGAGAGAGAGAGAAAGAAAGAGAGAGAGGTGTATTCCAAATGTTTTACATCAACAGGCACCTTCTAAGTCTCTAGACTGAACTTTCATGGGGAAAGTCAACCAATATTCTCTGACCCACTCATTGCCCTCTCTTCTGTGTGTGTGTGTGTGTGTGTGTGTGTGTTGTTTTCAAGTTTTCCAATTACAGTTTTCAAAGTTTCAAAAGTATTATCTGCCTAGTTCACGTG
>OMOT01034333.1:0-16898 GCA_900312575.1 Acanthochaenus luetkenii
GCGTTTCTTACTGTATGGTTTTCTATTTTAATTGTTATTGTAATGCTGATTATTTTATTAATATAGTATTATATTGTAACCCATGTAAAACGGATTTGTAAGTCAATAGCATGTTATGGAGCTGTGGAGGTCCACTTGTTGTTGGACCGTTTTCAGGCTGTACTGGAAAGGTACAACATGGAAGTGATTAATTAAAATATCTTCATCTGAATGTTTCTGTGTTAAAAGTCCAACCATATAAAAACCAACCAGTTACAGTTGGATTGTATTTCATTAAGAAATGGCTGTATTGTTATGCTGCCACTGAAAACTTCTACCCTGATAATGATATTTAAATTATTTTAGCTTCAGAACATCCTTCATCTAGTAAGGATCATGTTGGTCCTGCCTGTGTCCTCGGCGCAGTGTGATATGGATGGAAGAGGGACAGAGAGCCAGGATATTGCGTAAAGCCCCAGTTGTAGCCTATCATGCGTTTTTAAGGCTACTTTCACTGTTTTTTGTTACTTGTAAGCCGTACTGTTATGTTGTTTTTTACATATGGTGCTACCAATTTTTGGCTGGTGCTACTAACTTTTGGCTGGTGCTCCTAACTTTTGAAGTTGGGAGCACCAGTGCTACCAAGTGAAAAAGTTAATTTCGAGCCCTGCCTACATGTATTGGTTTGAGCTTGTGTTAAAGGTATGATTTACATGAGTATTGAACATATATGTGTACGTTCATCCCTTCAGGTTTCCAGCTGGAGTCATTGCTGAGTGAAGTAGCCCTACAAACGGCTCTTTCTTGCTCTTCTCGTCACTACGCTGGCCGCTCCTTCCAGATTTTCAGGTCGCTCAAACAACCTCTGACCGCTGCCACACTGTCTGACATTCTCTCTCGGCTGGTAGAGACTGTTGGAGACCCAGGAGAGGAGGCTCAGGTTAGAACATTGTATTATTATTATTGTCATATTACACTAAACACTTGTGGTGAATGATTGAGATGCAGTGATTCCTTTACATTCATTTAGCTCTGGTTGCCCCGTACAGCTGGAAAATTGCCCCCACATCTAGAAATATGCAAATATTAATAAATAATCATCTGGCCCTATTGCTCAGCAATTACAATTGCATTTAGAGCACAATTATTCTTATCATATATCAAACTGCAATAACTACTTGAACTGAGCCTCCCAATCTACAAACGTTTTTACAGGATGCACAGTTAATATGTATAAACAGAGATTTAAGTTTAAGATTGAAGTTGTTTGAGTTTGCTACAGAGACATAATCCACTGCTTGTCTGACCTGTGTTTGTGTTAAACAATTGCTGTGTCATTCAAAGAGACCTCAAGAATCCAGGGCAATCAGTTGCTGTCTGATAGGCTGACCTCTGTCGTTCTGTCTCCTCAGGGCTTTGTTATTGAACTACTGCTGACATTGGAGTCAGGCATTGACACGCTAGCAGACACAGTCAAAAACTATGACCTCCTCACTGCCTTAGCACAGTAAGTCTTCCTACTGGTAACCTCCTAATTCCACAGCCTTTGACACATGCTTAATTTCAATCACATACTGATACATGTATTAAACCTGTTACTTACCAAAATATTTGTTATTTATATTACAGGACCTCTACCCACGATCACCTGTTGGGGCCTAAGTTCGCCGCCAATAGGAAAAGCACAGGCCAGCTGAACCTGAACAGTGGTGGTCTGTTCCATTATGTCCATGGTCATGCCCGCAGCAACTCACTCCGTGCCAGCCTAATGTGTGAACGAAAAGCCGACCGACGAAGAAGCAACACCCTGGACATTGCTGACAGACTTGGAGGTAGCCATGGGAACCTGGCACGCACGCGAAGCTTGTCGTCACTGCGGGAGAGCGGGGGAGGGGGTCCGGGAGGGGAGGCCATCCCACCCGTAGACCCCTCAAACCTGATGGCCACGGTATTCTGGATTGCAGCCTCGTTGCTTGAATCAGACTATGAGTTTGAGTATTTGCTGGCCCTGCGATTACTCAATAAGCTGCTGGGCCAGCTGCCACTGGACCGAGCAGACAGCAGAGAACGTCTGGAGAGGGTCCAGGCCAAGCTGAAGTGGTACAGCTTCCCTGGCCTTCTGCAACTCTTCCTGAAGGGCTTCACCTCTGTCTCCACCCAAGAGCTCACCATCCACCTGCTCAGCAAGCTCATCAGCGTGTCCAGACATACACTGGTTGACCCAGCACAGTTGGCAGGTAAGAGCATAGGGCTCAGAATATTAACATGCACTTTGAAGGAATCAGATTTCATAATTTAGAAAACAATCTTGATCAGCAATATAATAACCATGCTCTGATTACCAGATTTTTTAAATCCAGATGGTAACACTGATACAAGTACAGTTGCACACTAACTCTCTGCATTGCATTGATGCTCAGGTCAAAGCTTATCACTGCCCTCTACAAATGTGTACTCATCACTGATTGACAACAATAAATTATGTCCAGTTTTTTAAAAAGTAATATGGTTTGGTGTAGATATCTTTCTTAATAATGTGAAGCTTTCTTATATTGGTATTCTTCTTGGGGCTTCTTGTCTGTAGGTTTCCCTTTGAACATCCTGTGCCTCCTACCACACCTCATCCAGCACTTTGACAGCCCCACTCCTTTCTGTAAGGAGACGGCTGATAAGATAGCCAAGGTGTGTGCAGACGAGAAGTCGGCCACGCTCTCCAACCTGGCCCACATGATGAGCCTGTACAGCACACACAGCTACTCCCGCGACTGCCCCAACTGGATCAATGTGGTCTGTCGCTACCTCCACGATGCCTTTGCCGAGATCACATTCAACCTCATCACTTACTTGGCTGAGGTAAGCAACAGCAGCAGCAAAATTCAGTCTGCACCATGAACATCAGACATAATGTTGCTGTTTGTCAACAGATTATCTTCTATTTATGGTAAGATAAAAATCAATATTGACCAGATCTCTCTTAGTTACTTAATCTCTGTCTATCCCTTGCCTCTCAGTTGCTGGAGAAGGGCCTTCCCAGCATGCAGCAGTCCTTGTTGCAGATCATCTACAGTCTGCTGAGTCACATCGACCTATCAGCAGCCCCTGTTAAACAGTTCAACCTGGAGATCATGAAGATCATTGGCAAATATGTTCAGGTAAGCCTCCCTATAGCATTTGGCTCAACAGCAACACCACTGACCTACTGACGCCCCCACATTGGAATGAATAGATTGAGGCACAGTAATAGTTCTTTCTATGACAGGAATTATTTCACTGTATGTATTTTACTTGTCTCTTCACCGTAGGTAAGGACTTATTATCTGGGTGGATGGATTTACATGTGTGAATACAGGAATGCCCTGGTCTGTAAGAGTGATGCGAGTGATAATGAGAAGGAATAACATATCTAACAGGGTCATGGTTTATAGGCCTTTTGGATGCAGCCACAGCTCTTTATGGGAGACTTTTACCAGCCCAGGGCACTCCATGCTTCTCTCTCACAGCTGCATCTGACCGCCATTCTACCCCATACTGCCTTAGGCTAATTCTTTACTCGCATACGCCAGTGTAGCCTTTTGTAGGAGTGCATTGTGTATGTGTTTGTGCATGCGTGTTAGTGTGTACTGTGAGTAGTCTTTGTGTAGATTTTTTTTTAAAGGTTCCCTGAACGTGACATAGGTCTATACACTGTAGAATGCAATACAGTATGAAAATGGCCTCATAGATAAAGTCTCTAGCTAGTGTGGGTAGTGGATGCTTTGGCTGTCTAAGGGAAAACATGTCCACTCGTACTTTTTAATTATCCCAAAACACCTTCAATCAATCAATCAATCTTTATTTATATAGCCCTTTTATACAAGTATGTCTCAAAGGGCTTTACATTGCATCATATACATAGTACATCACACCATGCACCACACTACACACAAACACATATATTTGCATGTCTTTGACTGTGGGAGGAAACCGGAGCACCCGGAGGAAACCCACGCGAACACGGGGAGAACATGCAAAAAGGGCCAGGCGAGATTTGAACCCAGGACCTTCTTGCTGTGAGGCGACAGTGCTAACCACTGCGCCACCGTGCCGCCCAGCTGCACAGCTTATTATCTCACAATAGAGAACCACTGTATTTGTGCGACTGTGTTTTACAGAGCCCATACTGGAAGGAGGCCCAGAACATTCTGAAGTTGGTGGTGTCTCGCTCGGCCAGCCTTGTTGTTCCAGATGAGGTGCAGCGCTCCTATAGCGCAGAGTCGTCCGGCTCCCCAGAAATCGCCTTCACACGCATATTCAATAACTCTTCCAAGGAGCTGCCTGGCAAGACCCTGGACTTCCACTTTGACATCTCAGAGGTCAGCATACCTCCTTCTGCCTCTGCATCTCCTCTCACTCTGCCTTTTCCTCCGTGCACTTGTTTATATAAATGTTTCTCACCTTAAGGATAAGCTCTGTAATATTTGATTGCTTACTGGAGTAATTTGAGTCCACAGACACCCATCATAGGGCACAAGTATGGTGACCAGCGTAGTGCAGCGGGGCGGAATGGGAAGCCGCAGGTGATTGCTGTAACCAGGAGTACCTCCTCCACATCGTCTGGTTCCAACTCCAACGGCCTGGTTCCGGTCAGCTGGAAGAGGCCTCAACTTTCTCAGGTAACTTACTCTGTAATAATTTAACCAGATTTTAGAGACAGCAATGACTGAAAGTTTGCTCATCTTGTTTACATGTTCTTGTTGCAGAGAAGAACCAGAGAGAAGCTGATGAATGTCCTGTCTTTATGTGGCCCGGAGTCTGGCATTCCCAAAAATCCATCTGTAAGACTCCTCTCCTACTCTAAAGCCTCTGACAAGGTCTCTGTTAATTCACTGTTAAGAACATATCTGGAATACTGCTGCTGGTGCATATTTGTTCTTTTTTATGGCTATACAATGAGTGTGTTTTACTATTTGACAACAAAGAATTTCCCTCCTCCCTGTAAGGTGGTATTCTCATCCAACGAGGATCTGGACTCTGGGGACCAGCAGACCAGCCTAATACCCACGGTGGAAGAGGTGGTTAGGGAGGAGGAGGTGCAGGGAGAAGATGCAGGCAGTGAGCAGCAGTTTGGCGTCTTCAAGGACTTTGACTTCCTAGATGTGGAACTGGAGGATGCTGAGGTGAGAGTTCAGTTCCCAGGTTCTTTCACAGGTTTCCAATTCACTTAAGATATACAGTATATGCTTTTATACACTAACACACATAACAGGGTGCCTAGACAGGTCTGAAAAGTCTGGAAGTGTATGGAAAAGTATTTAGGTAGGTAATTTCCAGGTCTCGAAAATATAGGAAGTGGCAAAAGAAATGAAAAGTATAGAATAATAATGCTGTTCAGTCCCAATATACATACAACTAAACATTATCTGATTTTAGACCCCCTGTCATCTTACATTTTATGTTATTTGCTGTTGTCAGTCATTTGTATGGTGTAGCTAATGGGGGATGGACAATATGACTATTGGCATAAATAATTTTGAACAGACCAACATCCAGTCAAGACGTCAAGGTCTGGAATTTTGAAATCCAAACTCTGTGCACCTGATGCAAGCACAGTTTCACACAAACTTCACTTGTCAATGCATTGATGCTCAGTTCAATGTCTCTCACTACCCTCTACAGTTGTGTGCTCAAAACACTGTCATCACAAGATCACAGTGATGTCTTGTTTTGGTGTGTGTCGTATAACTGGTTAGTGTCCATTTGTTTGAGTGTTGTAGTAAAAAAATGTCTCAATGTTGTATAACTGTCCCTAGTCTTCTAACCCACTTATTCCTTCTCTTCTCTTGCCACAAGGAGTTGCAGGTAAGTCTGTGGGCCAATCAGCTTCTTAGAGCTGCCATTCTCTCCAATGCCCTGTTGTCTATCTGGTGATTTTTGTCACTCTTTTAATATTGTTCGTGTTGTCACCGAGTGAAGTGATATATTGCGCTTTGAGTAGAAATGAAGGCAGCTGTGATTGTCAACCCTTTACTACTTTGCATCCCTTACGATCATAAAATGTTCATGTCATAAAATTGTACATAAGGGGGAAAATCATCTCACCCACACACTGCACATCACTGTTTGTAGTCTGTGTTTTTTTTTGTGTCTTTGTGTTATATACTGTATGTTTATTGTAGGTGTTTGTCATGTGCTTTGTTTCCCAGTACTGTTGCAAGACCTGCCCCGCGCTTTATACAGTTGTGTGTGTGCTGATTCTGATTGCTGTTTACTTGGCTGTCCTGCAGGGGGAGAGCATGGACAACTTCAACTGGGGTGTGCGACGTCGCTCCCTGGATAGCATGGACAAAGGGGACACGCCATCTCTTCAGGAGTGCCAGTACACTGGCAGCACACCTAGCCTCAACCTCACCAACCAGGAGGACACTGATGAGTCGTCTGAGGAGGAGGTACTGAGCGCTAGCCAGATTCTCACCCGCTCTGGCCTTGTAAGTCTGACTCTAATCAGGATGCCCCATCCCCACCCCCCACGCCGCCACCACCACGCTCCTCACACGGCCTGCTGGCATGGTGTGTGTGTGTGTGTGTGTATGGGAGTGTGTGCGCGCGCTGAGCTGAACCTACTGCCAGTATGGGCAGGGGCGAGGCGCTTGCTTCTTCGCTGGTGGTAGATGCCCCCTTCAGCCTCAGTCTTAGACCCACCACCTCTCACTACTAAATTAACTGTGTTTTTTTTCAATAGGTAAGTACAGTGTAGGACATTCTAAGTAAATTGGTGTAAGGCATATACTTGTTTATTCATAGGCTTATTGAAAAGATGTTCAACAAATGTGATTTTCACAATTTAATGAAATGCCATAGATTTAATTGAAGTATAAAGTCGAGGACAAGACTCTGAATAAGAGCATGTTCCTTTGTGGGCTTGATCAAGTTGTTTTTGTGTTTTTAATTCCCAATTCTCTGGCTGTTTGTCTCTAACTCCTCTTTGCGTTGCTCTGCATTAAGTAAGCTCCTATCCCAAATATCTATAATAGTGCTATTAAATATAAGAGCTTCACCTCAGTCTAATTAGGATGTTTTCTTTTATCTTACTTTTTCCTCTTCCTCTTGCTCTTGATAGTGCACTATGAGAGAATGAGCTTTTGCCTCTAATGTGCCTTTGCCCCCTGAAAGCCTCTTTGCAGTCATCCAGTATTACACTGTAATAGGATAACACATTTATAAATATGTATTTTATTTATACATTTTTACTTGACTTAGGCAGAATCTTGAAACGTATGCCTTGGAAAAACGGATATTATTTGACTAAAGCATGATTTTACTTTTTGCCTGAAACTATTTAAAATGCTAAAACAACTGAATGGTAGAGTAAAAAGACTAAACATTTTCAACTATTGTGCTATCAGTAAGGTTAATATTATTATATTTTTCAACCACATGTAAACCGATAATGGGCAGCACCAGCTAGGGCTGTTATGTTATCAATGTTTATAATTATATTGAACCTCCTGACAGAGTATAAATTTGATGGTAGAAAAGTGAATTCCCTTCATTGACAGTAGCTTAGCCCCACTTACATTCAGATTCCTGGTGGGATTTTGTCTGTATGATAACAGACATGAAGTGTACAAAATGTCCACGTGGTTCTAAACCAATCTACTGCACTGTTATGGTGAATCATGAGAGCACAATGCATAATTAAATATAAATCCCAACATGCCATTGATAAAGCATCTTGGTACCATAGTAAGGCAGCATAGATTGTCAACATTTACAGGAGTATGTAACACAATGCATTAACGTTTAGTGAAGAACCTATTTGGCATGGCGGTAGACACTGCTCTGCATGTAGCTCACCATTTTTCCTAATAAATGTTTTGTTCAAACTCAATTCTGAGAGAGTGACAGCCCAAGCCCTTATTGTACTTTCAGCAACGGTTTGTATCAAACCAAATGGCCAGATACTATCATCTGTTTTGTGTGTTTATCCAATGTCTCACAACCAATCTATGCTTGTTTTTCCTCCCCTCCAGCTGAACAGTGACTCTGCTACGGACGACGCCACATCCAACCATGTGGACTCATTGCAGCAGTCCCAGGAATCGTCCAGCAGTGCCCTAACTGAGGAGGCAACTGTCCTGTCCTCTCTGCCCTCCCTGCCTTCCCTTCCTCGACTGGATAGCCCCATTCTGGAGATGGCCCACTCAGACAGCATCAGCAGCCAGTTGCCTGAGGTGCGATCAATCGGGAGCAGCAATAAACTGTGGTGCTCGGGTGCTTTCTAGCTTTGCCTTTTCCTTTCCTTTAAACTTTTATTTGCCTTTGCTGTACTTCCTTGCTCATTTGTCATTTTGGCAGAGGGTCAGCTGCCTTCAGGGATTGTGTTGGGTGGGGTCAAGGTAGGTGCTGGCTCTGGCCTCGGGTCAGTGCATTGTGGGCTGCTTTTTCTGGTTCTGTCTCATTCCACCTTTGTGTGCTTTGTAGCTCTGTTGGTGTGGGTGCTGAATGCTAGCTCTTACTCCCTTAATAGTTGTTTGGTGGGGCTTGCTTGTGTGATTTGGGGAGAGATCAAGGTGTGAAAAACAAACCCTCACCTCAGGTCAGCTGTCACTGCTCACTTCCAATAACACAGAACCTGACCATTCCAACTAAATCTCCCATTAAATACTTGTGCAATGGACACCAGCACCTTTATCTTCAGCAGACGCATGTGTGAGTATAAATCCTTTACAATTGGTGTGTTAACTTCTAAAGTGCAATTACATAAGTTAGACTGGAATACACCAATTAAAGGAACCATGTCATCAGCCAATGAATTTGCTACCATATTAACATGTCAGTCTGTCTTTTGATTAACTAACCGCTTTGCCATCTACCACTACTGACATTTATCACTTATACTAACAGCGGTGAGTATATTATGTTCTCCTGATCCTTACAGTGTGCGAACTGCAGAGTGCAAGTCCATGGCCTGTTCTTTTGCCTCACTGTATACCATGATGCTCATACATGCATGATGTTGGGGGCTGTTTGTGAATGTGTTTTAGAGAGGGTGTCCCTACCCCTCAGTGACCGTGCCATGTGCTTTTCACTATACAAAGAACTGAATGGAACTTCCTACGAGCTCGGTCTAGCCGATGGTCTCAATATCAGCCCAAGGACATCTCCTCCATCACAGCCCCAGCTCTTAGTGTAATGAGCCCTAGATAAAACCATCAATACTCTTACTCATTCCCTCCAGGATGGCCACGGCCACTTCTAAAAGCTTTCTGTAATATAGCTGCTGCCTCTGTGACGTACTGGCTGCCTGCCACCTGCTTTCTTAATGCATTAGACTCTTGAATAGAAGAAGAAAAAAAACAAGTGCTTTCAATTAGTCCCCCTCTCTGTGTCATCACCCTACATACCCCTCCCTCCATGTACGTGCTTTACATGAACATGGTCACTTTATGTGATGGAAGTTTACCATGACTGAGTTATACACTGTAACTGGTTTGGTACTGATGTAATCAAATATATTGTACGTGTATTATCTTCAGTTTTGGGTTGTAAAACGTTGTTTTAGTTTCACTTGGTGGAGGCCTACTGTTTGCTGCTGGTGTATTTCCGTTGTTTGTGCATTGTGCATAGTTATGAAGTGCAAGTCATAAACCAGCAGTTTTTAGTCCATACTGATTGAACTGTGTCAGCACATACATCCCATTTATCTGCTGTCCTGTTGGCTCTCACTGCCTGTCGTCACACCACGATGTCCATGTTTTATTAGCATTCAGGTCACACCCTTAATGGCACCTCAATGATGGAGTGATATTGGTCTCCTAAAAAATGTCTGTTCTCTAGAGGCACTAGCTTATGAAGTGACGTCAAGAGCAATCACCAAGGCAGCGAACAGCTTGAAAAATGCTGACTTAAGATTCCCTCTTGTGTAATTCAAGATGATATATTCTTTTAAGTAGGCTATAGCAGTCCTAATGCAGTCTCTGAGAAATGTTAAGATGTGAATTCCTGTGTCCCAAGTTGACGTTAAGAGCATCTGTTGTCTTAGCAACTAAGAGATCCGGCTGCTCTAATACCTCTGAGAATGAAAAATGGTTATTGTGAGGCAGTGTTCATGTGGCATCATCTGCCAAGCTGCTCCTGAGTGCCCCCTCCTGGCTGTGTATTACAGGATGCTGTGAGCATGACTGCAGCGGACGAACTGAGCAGTAGTGTGAGTGAGGACACGGGGTTTTGCAGCCACCCCCCTCTGCCCGCTGACCCGCCAGAGCTGTGTGACCTCCCAGACTCCCAGGATCCTCAGGACCCCCAGGACGATCTAGATCCAGCCCCCCCTCCCCCTCCGGCTATAGACACCCCGCCCGGGTCCCTCTATGAGGAGGACTCCCCAATAGCCCTGCCTCTACCCCTGTCCCTGCCGCAAGACCCAGACAGCACCTGTGGCTCAGTGTGCGAGGAAGATGTGACACTGGCCCTGAAGGAGCTAGACGAGCGCTGTGAGGAGGAGGAGGCTGACTTCTCTGGCATGTCCAGGTAAGTGGAGCAGAACTGGCTCACTGGAACTGGTTCACTTCAGCTTGGAGCAAGACCCCTAAGCTATATGTGTCAGTGGATCAGAACAGGTGCATGTCATCTTGCCTACCCAATATGCATCAGAAAATGTTCCCTTATATGTCCCTGACCTTTGGTATTGACTGAATGATCAGCAAAATACTGCAATTGTCCTTTATTGTCGAGAACAGGGTTTTTTAACTTTAAACCCAAATGAGAAATTGAATCTGGTCTTGGGATCCAGGTTTCTTGTGAAACATACTGGCACTCATGTCATGTGGGGACCCACCAAAAACAGATGTGACCCCTTTTTGGTCCCAAGCCATAGCTTAAAGCATGGTCTACACTCCCATACAGCTGAGCTTGCATACTACTTTTTTAATTCAAACTATCAACTGTCACATTATAATTTCTTGTTTGTTTAGTTTTTTTTTCAGGATACAGTATCTGCTGTGTGGGTTGATGAGTGGTTTGGGTTTGTCTGTTTGATATTTGAGTTTGAGTTTATGCCAGTCTGGCTTCTGTGAGATGAAGTAGACTCCTGTGATACGTGAGTCCATCCCTGGCATGGCTCCCATGTGGGCTGGGGCTCTGAAGATGGGCCAGGGTAGGCTCCAGTCTGTCTTTACACACTCCTTGAAGGTGGGCCAACTCTGGCTGGTGGACAGTTGTCACACTATCCTGCATAGTGCAATCTAATCTAATAAAGAAGCAATCCTAAAGACACACACATTCTTGCTCACTTGGCTTCTTACTGGTATATATCACTGCACTCAAGGTCTTTCACATAGCTCTGCCCTGCTTGATGAATGGGCTAGTGTGAGTGGGGTGTACTCCAAGTGATTGTCTGTTTGAAAACAGCAGGTTCTACTAAATGGTTCAGTGTTTGCGTATGTGTCTGGATTTATGTGAGTGGGAGAGAGACAGAAAGAGCAACTCAGCAGCAGTCCACCACTGTGAGGTTGGGGCCTTGCTCTGTTTTGCATCACCGTGTGTATGTGTCAGTGTGTGTGTGTAGATGCTAAGCTCAGATAGAGCTCTCTCTGCAGCCCTGTGTGGGGTGGGAGTGCAGTGCTCTAGTGCAGTTAGCAGTTGCAGCACAGCCGTGCTGCAGACGTTAGGGAAAGAGGGAGGCAAGGAGATATATAAAGGGAAAGAGAAGCGCTAGTAAATGTGAGGATGAGGACAGAGACTGTGTCCGCTACAGCGCTCGGCAGTGCAGGCTTTAGATACTTCTATTCTGTCTGCTTCTTCAGGCTCTTTGGTCCCACGGGCCTGTGAGTATCTGTGTGTGTGTGTGTGAGAAAGAGATGTTTGCATGATGCTAAAATGCTAATGGATCCATATGTTGTTGTGTTTTGCTAGAGCACTGCAGTAGATTATCACAATAGACTGCAGCAAAAACCTCAGTGAAAGAGGCAGAGATAGTAAGAACAATGTAAGGTTGTTTACTTGCTGTCAGTTAGGATGAGCATGTGTGTGTTTACATTTGCCCTTCAGTACAGAATGAGGTGAGTGTACGTGTCAGATTGTAGCTAACTGGCCCTGTGTGTGTTTCAGTCAAGATGAAGGTGACGCAGACTGTTTCCCAGAGATCCAGGCCTCACCGCCCCCTTCACCCTTCCTCTCTGCCATCCTGGCAGCATTCCAGCCTGTTCCCTATGACAACGAGGAAGATGCTTGGCGTTGCCATGTTAACCAGATGTTATCAGATACAGATGGTTCCTCCGCTGTTTACACTTTCCACGTGTTCTCCCGACTCTTTCAGGTAAATGCTTTGTGTTTTTGGTGGTCATGTCGTGCATTTTCTGTGTTGCATCTACAACCTTGTTTACCAGATAGCATTCTCAGTAAAAATAAAAAAATGGTATTACTATTTTCACATCCTTGTTTACTGCAGAGCATTCAGAGGAAATTTGGCTCCATTACACATTCATCTGTGCGCTTCCTCGGGGAAAGGTTGCAACGAATGGGTAATCAGTTCCTCAGCTCCCTGGAGGTCATGACCTCCCGCTCCCAGTGCCCCACTGTGCTGCTGGATGCCGAGACGGTGAGGCTATTCTGCACAGTTGCCCTTGACAATTTTAGCATAACTCCTGAAATTAGAATAGCTCTAAACTTGCACGAACAGGTACATATTCATTTGTAAAATTATGATTACCTGTAAATAAGTGCTGCATGTTATGCATATTGCTTGATATGTGTGTTTGTCCTACTGTAGATGTTTTTGTGTCAAGTGTTGTGTATGTATTGGGTGCTGTTGTGGGTTAATGTGTGTGGTGTCCTGTCTTGCTGTTGTAGTTGGTCTCATGTGGATTGCTGGAGACTCTGAAGTTTAGTGTGCTGGAGTTGCAGGAACACCTGGACACCTACAATGGCAAGAGAGAAGCAGCAGAGCAGGTGAGCCACCACATCTCTCCCCTATCCACCCTATCTGTTTTCCCATTCTCGTCTGTGTACCTGCCCTTCCCCACACTTTTCACCCAGGGCACATTGCATCACATCCACTATGGTTCTGAATACTGCCACGCTTGCAAATTCTGTTGCCATGTTAGTATGTGTGTGTGTGACTCTAAGGGACTGTCTCATAATTGCCATCTCAAGAGGGATAAGCTTAGGAAGTAAGTGTAAATTACCCTTTATCCCAATGCCGCCACACCACGGAAGGCAAAGTGGACATGGAGACAAGATAAATGCCCCACTCCCTCTCATCATTGGGGCAGACATTGAATCAGTGGAGGGTATGAGTGGATTTAGCTGCGGATTTGTGTCTACATTGCTGGTGACATCCCCTGTTGAAGGGATAAAAATAACCCTCAGCGCTCCTAAATCAGTTATGGAGGGCCAGGCAGGAGAAACTTGGGGGGAGGGGAATAAAGAGAACAGATGAGATTGCAGAGGCTTCTGGGATGCAGGGGCACTAATTGAATGAAATGGCTATGGTCCCTGGAGGGCTGGACACTACCCCCAGCTCTTGAACGGACCTTTCTTTAATTCGCTAAGTACAACACTCTTATTAAATCTAACCCTCCCCCCAACCAACTCTTATTATATATGCACAGAAACAAACATACACACGTCCTAGGAAGAAAAAAAAAGCACTTGTATTGCCTCTGGTATTGAACTCAATGGATTATTTATTTATCTCTATCCCTCCCACAATCCCTATACTTTTCTCTCTTTCTGCCTTTTCTCTCACCCATTCCTGTCCTCCCAACCCTATAGTGGCTGGAAAACTGCAGAAAGACATTTGGCGACAAAGACGGCAGCCCACGACACCCCAATACTCAGGCCCAGGTAGGACTGCACACTCACTAGTTTGATGACCGGGAATGTAATTTGTCATGTGTGTGTTAGTCAAAAAGTCCTGTAGGAAAGTCATTACAGAATCCTACTGGAATCTGATGAATTGTGTTACCAATTCATTAAGATTGAGTACTCGTTATATGAATTTCTTTTTAGTATTAATTACTCTTTACCTACAGTGACAGCAGCGTTTCCAGTGGAAACCAATGGTAAACAGGGGCAATGTGCCAGTCTTTGCACTGCGCTCATGTTAACTCTCTATCTGAGAGACACTGTTGAGCAGTGTTATAAATCTACGATTTAAAAGTGTTACTGTTTACAAATATGTTACCAACACATGTGAGTCTGGAGCAAATTATAGAATTTAAAGTTTAACTTTCGTTTTCACAACGGGAGGCTCTGTCAGATTCTGGTCTACTGGTGCATTGCCAAATGACAGACATGGCGTGATGCGCACATTTGGTGATTTAGAGATCAATTGAGATACATTTATACACTAACCAACTTTTTATTTTGTTGCGGCCGTGCCGGTATTGTGGCAGTGCGCTACAGATGAGCCTATTTATGGGAAACACTGCTGGGATGCTTCTGTTACTTATGTTTCTGAACACCGGAGGGTGGATATTTCAATCGGCAGCTCAGGCATTGTATTTTAAAGTGGCACCAAAATGTGCGTTGTGATTTGGTCCGGTAGGTACCGGTCGTATGGGAACCGGTGCCATAGTGGTACCAGGTTTTGGTACCCAACCATAGCCCCTAGCCCTATCTCTTTCTTTCTCTCCCTCCCTCTCTGTACATGCTATTTCTCAGCTTCTCTGAATTTTTTCCCCCGTTACTGCTGAAGTGAGCTCTTACGTGTATTGGCACCGAGCCTTCCCAGACCTGTATTATATAAAACCGCTCCTTGCCACCAGGTCACTGTGTCTCAGCTGCCATGTTAAAGCTCACTAATTCTTGGTCTTTCTCTCTTCCTGTTTTGTTTGTTGTTTTTGTGACCTGCTCACCTTCTTGCTTAGCAAATGGAGAATCTAGCAGTAAGTGGTTCTCATATTCTAGACTCTTAATAATCATGACATCTGGACAAAACATTGACCATTTCATCTCTGTATATACCTGCGCTGTTGACAACCACAGACTGGGCTCTGCCACTCCGCCCTCCTCTCTTTCTCTCGATCTCTCATATTAACCCAGCTCAACTCCCCCACCCAATCATAATGTACCAATATTGAAATATATGCTTTCATCTTGGTTACATTCTGACTGGATAATCAACTTCTTAACCCCTTCGTATTCCATACCGATTCTGTCTACAGATAGAAGATCTCTAAACTTCTAATCAGCATACAGGGTTACTGTTGATTTCAGAGGGGGATGCTGCCTTGGGTTATCAATAGGAGAGGATCGATGGAGAGATCCATATTGCCGTCAGGTTTAGATTACTCTCATTTTGCATGTGTTTTTCTCCATTCCCATACCTGTTCAAATTACCTTTTTTATTTTATTTTTCCTCCCATGTTTTCATGGATTAGGTTCAGTTCTCTAACCCTTGGTCATTACCTAGTTCTTTGGTTCATTCATCTAGTTAGCCATACCTGGTTGCAGTGGCCTACAGGTAGCGTGACAGGAGGTGGTGATGGATAGCGTTATAATCGAGAGCTCCATTACTGCCAACCTGTGACTAGTGATAGACCCTCACCTCTTCCTCCATGGCCTGAACCGGATGGCACTCCGCTCTAGGCTGTGTTAACCCTTTCATCTACTCCTACGTCTCTAACCCAGGATACCCATCTGTCTTAATCATATGACCGTGTGAGTAATTTCAATGCAGAATAGGCCATTATGCTGGCATGTGACTCTCTTTTCTTCTGTCTCTGTAGGAGTTGGAGTTATGTCGCAGGCTCTATAAGTTACACTTTCAGCTGCTGCTGCTTTTCCAGGCCTACTGTAAGCTCGTCAGCAGGGTGGACACCATCAAGAGAGAGGCAGAGGTGAGACTAAAACCATACAGGATTTGGTGTTTGGGTGACTGCTTCAAATGTGGTGGTTGCACATAAATCCAGTTATGTTGTTGAGGTCCCCACACGCATGTTAGCTGTAGAACATGTCTCAAACACACACCGCATTTTATGTCCAACAGTGAGAGTTTGCCTTCTGGAGTTGGGATTTCATTGTTCATCAGGTTTGGCTTGGAAAGGCACCGTGGCAGCCTGCATATGTCCCATCTCTTGTCAAAGAGACACGAATTGACAACTTGCACTTCATTACCCTTACACTAGACAAACTTTCTATATTCACATGTTATTGTCCCATTGTTATGACTCACTCACATTAAGTTGATACATAAGACTGCATGCTTTGAGACCAACCACTCCCAGTCCTGGTATCCAACATCAGTTCACTGAATCTCGGCTGTACCACTATCTGTGCTGCATAGCTATCTTACCACAGCTCTTTGGGGGAGCTTTAATCAGACTAAAGCACTTTAAGATTTAATCATTTCTCACATGGAGCGATGGGGTCAGCTATTCCAGTTCATAAAGGGTCAATACTAATTGAATACTGACTTCCTGTGTAGATTTTGCACACGCATGCTTGTGTTATGCGATGGTATGATATTCATGTTTTTATGTTTCTAAGGTGACCAACATGTCTGAGGAGCTGGCTATCCTAGAGAGCTGTTTGAAGGAGGCAGAAACGGGAAGTGATGGACAAGAGGATGTGGGTATATCGGACTCTGCCCAGAACAGCACAGAGACGGCCATCCAATTACTGATTGAAACCCTGAGAGCCAGAGACTTCAGCTCTGCCCTCACACAGGTCAAGGTCTACAGGCAAGTCAAACAAAACCACTCCATCGGCAATTCAGATTTGAACTTTTTGCAGTGAGTTAGTTGTTAAAATTCTTCTCTGCATGTACTAACCCGCCGTCTCTCCTCGACAGGTCTTTGTGGCCCAATGACATCTTTGGCAATGAGACAGATGATGCAGTCCAGACCCTTCTGCACATTTACTTCCGTCACCAGACATTGGGCCAGACGGGCTGCCTGGCCGTGGTGGGTCCCAGCAGGGACCTATCCCAGGCTAGCACC